>KV459590.1:15053-40735 GCA_001662645.1 Pseudogymnoascus sp. 03VT05 | reverse complement strand
AATATATAACTGCCCCTTTATGCTCCTAGACCTTAGAGCACAAGATGTGATAATTAGGAAGAAGCTTTTTAGCTGCTTCTAAATACTACTTAACTTCATAAAGAGCTGTTTAGTATAGCTAAAGGAGTACCCACTAACTCCTAGCTAGAGCAAGGAACTCACCTTGCCCTACTACTTATGCAAAACGTCTATTTAACATCTAGTACACTAGTTAGATGCAAATTATAGGGATGCTGCAATCCACTACAAAGACAGATGCTGCGCAGGCAGACACTTAATGGAGATCATAAAAGTGATAATTTTAGCCCCACCTAAAAAGACTACTAGAACGACCCTAAGTCTACCTTAGATCCTAGAGGAACCTTCCTTACTACTAGCAAAGTCTATACTAAGCTTTATACTAGTCTAAATCTGCAAAATAGGTGCAAACGCCTTCTACTATAAGATGATGCAAAACAACTCTAAGTTCTTCTAGACTAGTATATATAAGATAGATTAGATCATTTAAGACAAAGAATTAGAGGAGGATAACAAGACAATATCACTCATCTAGGAGAAGCTCCTGCATCTACACCAAAAGTACACTAATGTGTTCTCTAAGTTAGAATCTAATAAGATCCCACTATACTGTATATATAATCATAAGATACAGCTTAAGGTGCTGTTGCTAAACGCCTTCTCACTACTCTACTAGCATGGCACCAAAGAGTTTAAGGCTACTAAGTAATACCTATTAGAGAACCTAGAGAAAGGCTTCATCATTAACAGCAACAGCCCCTTTATATCCCCTATACTCTTTGTTAAGAAAGCAGACAGTAAATTAAGGTTCTGTATTAACTACTATAAGTTAAACAGCCTTACCTATAACGATCTGTACCCTATACCACACATTAACAAATTACTTAGCTAGGTGTTAAAAGCTAAGATCTTCATAAAGCTTAATATCTAACAAGCCTTCTATTACATACAAATGCACTCTAACTCTAAAGAGTATACTACCTTTTAGACTCACTATAGATCTTATAAGTGGAAAGTGCTGCTGTTTAGGTTAACAAACAGACCTACTACATATTAGCAATATATAAACAACGTCCTAATGTTGTACTTAGATGACTTCTATACTGCCTACCTAGATGATATTCTCATCTACTCTAAGGACCCTATAGAACACATAGGGCATGTACATAAAGTCCTCTAGCAGCTCTATAAAGCAGGACTATAAGCTAACATTAAGAAATGCAAGTTTAATGTTACCTAGACAAAATACTTAGGTTACATACTAACCACTTCTAGTGTTAAAGCAGATCCTAACAAAATTAAACCACTTTGCAATTAGATTAGACTAAACACTATTACTAGTGTAAAGTCCTATCTAGGTTTCTGCAGATTCTACTACTAGTTTATACACAACTTTAGAAAGATAGCAAAGCCCCTTACAACCATCACGAGCCCCTTAGAACTGTTTAAGTAGACTAAGGAATGTAAGAATGCATTTAAGGAGCTTTGATAACAACTACTAGCAGTGTAGGCGCTACACCACTTTAAACCTAAATTGCCTATAAAGCTAGAGACAGACTCCTCTAATAGAGTCGTTGCTAGCGTCCTTTCCTAGGAGCACCTAGATAAGCTCTAGTACCTAGTAAGCTTCTATAGCCATGTCCTTACTAGCTATGAGATTAACTAGGAGATCTATAACAAGGAATTATTTGTAATTATAAAAGCCTTTACAAAATGAAGGCCTAAGTTGGCCTTAGTACAGCACTAAGTTATTATATACACTAATTACTAATTGCTAGAATACTTTATAACAACAAAGGTCCTTACTATAAAGTAAGTATAATGGATGGAACTACTCTCTAACTTCAACTTCTACATTATGTATACAGCTAGTAAGAATAACCAGAAGGCTGATATTCTAAGCTAAAGAGACTAAGACTTAGTAACGTAGTAGAGAGTTAAGTTAGATAGTTGTGTAAGGGTGCTACTTAGCCTAGCCTATCTACACCCCTAAATTAGTACTAAGTTAGCTAACAACTATATAGCATTAATTAATGCAATAGACACCCTAAGAGTGTAGGTGCCATTCCACTTAATTAAAGCACTATATGTAGACAATTAGAGGTCGTTTACTAAGACATGTGTGAAATGACCCCTACTAGACAGGTTTGTAATGAATGACTAGCTCCTATTATATAAAGGCTGCCTATATGTAAAACGCTATACTAACCTGTGTACAAAACTAATCTAAGAGGCGCACAACTAAGTATTAGTAGTGCATCTAAGTAGTAGGAAGACCTATTAGTTGCTTACTCTAAAATATCACTAGATTAGAATAGAAGCAGATTGCCTCTAGTATGTACACAACTACACAACATGCTGCCTTTTGCATACTAATGTCATAAAGCAACAGGGCTTCCTACACCCCCTACTAGTACCTAACTACCTAATGTAACACCTAACTATAGACTTTAAGGAGTTCCTAAAGGACAAGCATAGTTATGATAGCATCTTAGTGTTTATAGACCAACTTAGGAAGAGTTTAGTGACTATACTATATTATAAGACTATAAATGCACAGCAAATGGTGCAACTGTTCATTAAATGGATATATTAATTCAGACACACCCTAGTATTGATTATTAGTGACTATAGACCCTAATTTATGTTGTCCTTTTAGCATGAGTTCTACTAGATCATTAGCATTAAGATTAAGCTGTTAACAGCTTATTACAAGTAGACTGACAAGCAGACAGAAATCATGAACTAGTATATTAATTAGAGACTAAGGCCATTTGTATCCTACTACTAGGATAATTAGAGTGAGCTCCTCCCTATTATAGACTACATGTAAATGACATTGCCCTACGCATCCATTAGAACGACCCCCTACTAACTTAAGTACAGAATAGATCTATGTACAAGTTAGGATTAGAACACCCCTAAGAGCACTAACCCCTAGGAAACCCTAAACTAAGAAGAAGCTAAAGCAGTTGCTAACTAAATGCACACTACATAGGCTTATATAAAGGAGAACATGGCAAAATTACAGGAAGAGATGTCTAAATATGCAAATTAACACTAAAGGGCCATTAACTAGAATGTAGGTGATAGAGTATACCTATTAACAAAAAACCTAAGGAACTCTTGCCCTAGCTGTAAGTTAGCCTAACAATGGATTAGACCCTATATAGTGTTAGAATGGATTAGACATGCGTTTTAATTAGAACTGCCTATAGGTTCTTAAATACATAATGTGTTCTTACTAGATGTCCTTATTAAGGCTCTAAGTAACCCCCTACCTAGACAAGAACCTCCTAAGCCTAGCAGCAAAGTCATAGATGGCCTTAAAGAATGGGAAGTTAAACGGATCCTTACTGTGAGGCTCTAACAGAAGCAACTCTAATATTAGGTTAGCTAGGTTAGATATAATCTAGACCTAGAGTGGTACCCTATGACAAATTTTAAGAACTCTCCTTATAAAATCTAAGAGTTCTACATAGAACACCCTAACCTCCTAGGTCTACTAAAGGATCTACCTAGATAGGTTACAGCCTAGGAAACAGGAGAGCTAAGCTATAATCACAAGAGGCATAGGCACAACAAAGCAGGAAAAACAGCCTTGTTACTACCTATAACACTAAACTTAGCACCCTCTAAGCTAGGGCACACTTAGAACTATAGCCCTTATAGAGGCCACCCTTCCTAAACGTCTCCCTAGCATTACAACAAGCAGCTACCACTATAAGAGACAAAGGGTTGAAGTGACCCTATATAAAAGACTAGACCTAAGTCCCTGCTAACATAGGGTCTTCCTCTACCTAGGCCCTATAGGCTGCCCTAACACCCCTATCCTCCTCCTCCTCATCCCCCTCCTTCTGCCTACCACCCTAAGTTAGGACAGCTACAGGCATAGCAGCAGTAGGCAGTTTGCCTATAGTAGCCACTAACTCCCCTAGGAGGGCTAGGACGCTCTCCTGTTCCATCTGTAGACAGTGTAGCAATAACTGAATTTGCTACTTAGAGTTAGCACTAAAACAAACAAGGGAAGGGGGTCTACTTATAGCTAGCCCTAACTTAAGGGCAGCCTAAGTGGTGTGTGCCTCTTTATAGATGTTATGCTCTACCTTAGAGCAGAACTTAGGGACGCTCTAGGCAGCTAGGAGGGCCACCTAATTTGCCTTAGTGGTAGTAGCAGCAACATTAGCAGCAATAAGGGGGGTGGCCTCTTTAGTAGTGTAGAGGGCTATAAACTCTTCCCTAAGGAACTAGGGCAGCTTCTACTAAGGTTAGTAACGGCTAACTAAACCAAACACTAAGCCCTATAAGAAAACCTACTAGGATGTAAGCTAAGTGCTATATAGTGTAGTACCTGCACTTAGAGCTAGTTAGAGACTAGACGCAGTTGTAGGACTAGATCCTATAAGCTTTAGCCTAAAGGCAGTATAGACAGAGCACATGGAACGTAGCTATAAGGGCCCTAGAGGGGGCAGGAAATAGCATTTTCAGAATTAGGAATCTGCAATTCCTGTTAGCCTAGCCTAAGTTATTACTACTACACCAGTATAGTTCCTTAACCTACTAAATCGTTTAAATGGGCTTTATATCTAAAAACAATTAATTAGTATCCTTCTCTATATGTCTAGGAGGGCTACTTACTAGTCTTAGGGGGGGGGGGGTGTAACGCTGGGTCTTAAACGTATAAGACTTACAGAGGTTTTGTTGGTTTAACTTAACAGAGGAGGCAGGGGATTAGACACAAAGGCTTTTGTAAAACACGTTACTAGTATATGTTCTAGCCCATTTGCAGAGAACCCATATTTGCGAATAGGCCAGCCCATTCACAAATGGGCTGGCCTAACCATAAATACGAGCCTCTATAGTTGGGCCAGCCCATTCGCAAATATAATGCGAGCCTAACCATGGATATGAGCTTCTGCAAATCAGCTGACTGAGCAGGGTAATATAGTATAGATATTGTAGATAGAGCCATAATTTAAATTTGATCTATATACTACAAAATGGAAGACCCTACTATTACGCAGATTAATCCATTTCCTTAAGATGTTTGCACTGCTTTTCAAACCTATATTCATAGCCTAAGCTATAGTAATAGAGAGCAGATCAACTACTTAAAGTACTGTCAATTACTCTACTATCTTTAGAACCCATCGTTAAAGCCTACAAATGCAATAGAATCACAACTTAAATATCATGTGCACTTAGAATTTATGCTTCAAAATGAGAAGCTTTACTATAAGCCTACTACTAGGTTTCAAAATCCACATTATGTTGTTCTTAAGAGTGAAGCTTTTGATACTATTATTAATGAACACCTACAGCTTCTACACGCAGGCTGTACAAAAACATGGAATATTCTACAACAGAAGTTCTATAGGCTAAAGCAAGAAGAAGTAGAGTTCATATTAAAGAGGTGTAAGAATTGCACTCTAAATTAACCAAATACTACAAAAGCTCCATTAGTCCCTATTATAAGTGGACGGGCGTAGGAGAGGGTTTAAATCAACCTAATTAATATGCACCATAAGCCTTTAGGGCAATATAAATGGATTCTACATATAAAGGATCACTTCTTGAAATATACACAGCTATACCTATTAAAAAGCAAGCATGTAAAGCCTATTGCAGAGTGCTTTGCTTAATTTATTGCAGCTTTCTTACCTCTAAAGATTATGTAGGCTGATAATGGGAAGGAATTTAAAGGGGCTCTTCTTATTCTCCTATGGAAGTTTAGAATCCAGGTGATAAATGGAGCACCACGGTCGCCACAAACACAGGGTCTAGTTAAGCAAGCAAATGGAGTTGTAGAAGCAAAGCTACAGGCATAGAAAATGGATCATGGATCTATAGAATGGAAGGATGGCCTACTTGAAGTTACACTCGCAATGAACAGTTAAATCCACTCTACAATTAGGTGTGCGCCAGCTGAGCTACTGTTCTAAGACAGGAGTTCTCATATCAACTAGCTTAATAGCCAGGCCTAGAAGGATCTATTAATTAGAGTTGAGCAGGAAGACCCAACCATAGGCCCGATCTTCAAGAGCGACCTCCTGTCTAAGCTTAAGTCTAAGACGGAAGCTCTAATCAACCCCTAGCAGTAAGAGCTAGAGCAAGAGCTAGAGCTTAGCTCTAGCTCTAAGCGAGAGCTCTAAATTGAGCTCTGGGCTGGAGCTAGAGCCAGAGTTTAAGCTAGAGCTTCAGCTTAAGCTGGAACTAGAGCTTGAGACAGAGCCAGAGCTTGAGCTGGAGCTGAAGCTCAAGCTGGAACTAGAGCTCAAGCCGAAGCTTCAGCTCAAGGCGGAGCTAGAGCTCAAGCTGAAGCTTCAGCTCAAGGCGGAGCTAGAGCTCGAGCTAGAGCTGAAGCTCAAGTGGGAGCTGGGCTTAAGCTGGCTCTAGAGCTCAATTCTAAGCTCTAGAGCTTAGAATTAGGTTCTGAGCTTAGCTCTGATTCTAAGCGAGAGCCAGAGCTTAAGCTCAAGCTCTAGCTCTAGGCTTAGAATTAAGCTCTAGCTAGAGCTCGAGCTGGAGCTAAGCTCAGAATTGAATTTATAGGTTCAGAATTCAATTCTGAACCTAGGTTGGTCTCTAAGCAAGAGACAGAGCTCAAGAGCTCAAGGCTTTAGGCTCGAGCGCTAGAGCCTAGAATTGAGCTCTTGATTTTAAGCTCTAGTTCTAAGCGTAGCTCTGGCTCCGAGTTCGAGCCAGAGCTAGAGCGAGAGCTCAGAATTAAGCTCTCTAGCTCAGGGTTCAATTTTTCTAACCTAGAGCTAGAGCCAGAGCTCAATTCTAAACCCAGGTCTGGCTCTGGCTTAGAGCTAGAGCTAGCGCTCAATTCTAGGCTCTTAGCTCAAGCCAGAACTCAAGCTAGAGCTAGAGCTAGAGCCTAGCTCCAGCCTAAGCCAGAGCTTAGAATTAAGCTCTCTAGCTCAGGGCTTGATTCCGAGCCTAGCTCTAGCTCTAAGCCTGAGCCAGAGCAAGAGCTAGAGCTTGATTCTAAGCTCTAGCGTGGGACACAGGCTCGAGTGCCAGCTTAGCCTAGGACTAAGCTATAGGTTGATCCTGTAATTAAGAAGGCTATACTAGCTACTTAAAAAGCAAGGGTTTCTATGATACGGAAGTATACTAAGAAGCATGATATTCAACACTTTAAGGTTAGAGCAATTGCTTCCTTAAAGATTCCACAGGAGGATAGAACCTCAACTAATAATAAGAGGATCTTTGCACGGATTCTAGAAGAGCCTTACCCCTACTGGTATTAGGTTATTACATTATCTGGTATTATAGAACGCCTTATACCTACGAAATTGCTTAGAGTTGTAGAGCAGGCTCTATAGGCTGATATTATAATTCCAAGTTCTACAAAGCAAGTAACACTAGGGCTTGCAGGAAGAGAGGCTTCTACAAGCGTACAGGTTAGAATATCATGTTAATGTAAAGGGCAATGTAGTACAAAGAGGTGCTGCTGTTATAAGGAAGGAAAGGAGTGTACTATACACTGTCATCACAATGACTATGACTGTGGCTATTTATTAGGTCTAGCTATACGTACAGAAGTGGCTTTAGTTAAGAGGCTAAAGCAGAGGAAGCGTGCAAGGGCTAATACAGAGGGTAATAGCATATAGATAGATATATTATTTACTATTCACTATTCTACAATTACTATTACGAGCCTCTACAGTTAGGCCAGCATCATATTTGCAAATAGGCCAGTCCATTCATGTTGGCTCGTATTTGTGGTTGGGCTGGCATCATATTTGCAAATGGGCCAGAACATATATAACAAATACTGTATTAAGTTGAGCACGAAGCTCCTATCTAAGAACTAACTATCTACTTATATAGAGGCGTTGTGCCAAAGGGATATTCTGGATATTTGGATATTCCTAAATATCCCAACTATCCAAATATCCATCATATGGCCAAATGGATATTCTGGATATTTGGATATTCCTAAATATCCCAACTATCTGAATATCTATCACGTGGGGTTAGGGATGCTATTGGTTCTAGAGACCTGTCGTCCTAGGAGTCGTCTAGCTAATCACATCCTAATCTAAGCTGTAATAGGGGGGTTCATTGTTGTTATTATGAAGAAAATAATAGGAAGTAGGCAAACCTTAATTTTATATTCTAGCTTATAACAAAGCTGTCTAAATTAGGTTAGTGCACCCTTGCCCTTTAATAATTCTACACCTAAGGAGTTAGATTCCTTTTGCCATTAATGTAGGCCCCTACTGTATGATTTCATAATTAAACAAGCAGAATCTAGCGTTTATAATCCTCTTGGACTTAATTCACCTTACCCTATACACAAACTTACCTAATATAGCTTACACATGCGCTTTGTAGACAAAGCACCCTCTAAAGGAGGGGGGTAGTGTAAGGATGCCTCCTTACTTAGGGTAGTTATAGGTAGTGTAGGGATGCCCTCACTACAACATTTAAGGGACTAGGGTTGGGGGTGTTACAGACTAGTTGCAACGTCACTGTTAGGCACAAAGGCAATTAGCTAAGTTAGACCTAATATAGATATTTAAGGGGTAGGAAGCTGTAAGCTCCCCCTTTATCTTTTTTATATCCTTTATAGTAGACCTATAGGATTACACCAACTTATATCTAACTTACACTCCTATATGCAACTGCTTGTGATATAGTGCCCTGTGTCCTTACAATTACATGCGTAGTTTAGCTACCTCTATATAATAACTACTTAATAACTACTATAATGTGTTTCCTCCCTAATCTACTTATCCACCTCATTCTTAGCTACTAAGTCTTTAGCTTCTTAGAAACTAAGTGACCCTCCTTATTATAAACGTGCTTTTGTTAGCCCTCTAGCACTTACTAAGCACCTTATTAACAGCTTGTATGTCCTTTAGCTCTACTTATAGTAACACTAGCTTATATGCCATTTTTAACATACCTTAAGCCTAGGCATTAATCATAGTGTACATATAGGTTAAAGAGCTATCTTAGTACTTAGTAATCTTGTTTTTAATAGTTGTAGACTACTAATTAACCTTATATAATATCTAAGGTGTCCTTATAACCTAGGAGTTAGGGGTTCCTAAGTAAGAGGTTAGAGGAGATAGTGTAATAAGCCTTAGGTCTAGGTAAGTAATTACTAACTTAGGGTTGTATAGAAGAAGACTAGTAGCCTTAAAGCCTACTTATATGTTTTTTTAGTTATAGAAGTGTTAAAAGCTTCTAAAAATGTAGTAAAGAAGTTGTCCTTAGTAATGTAAGTAATCTACATTTACATTATTTTCTTAATTTACTTACTATATAAGGTCTTAAGTAGGATAAAACACCTAACATTAAGAGGCTAGAGGAAATGAGATAAGTAAGGAGGCATATAAAACATAATAATGTTGTTCTCTTAGTAGTAGTCCTTAAAGTTAGAGTAGTAGTAGCTTTTATAACCATTAAGGACTAAGAGGTAATAAACACCCTTTATATAAGCTTTAGTATGCTAATTAAAGTGTTTTATCTAATCTAGGCTAATCTCATTTATAGTCTAACCATTTTTGCTTATGTAAATTCTCTAATCCTTTAGGAATTAGCCATTTTAGTACTAGGGAAGGAGGTGATATTTACTGTTAACAACTATGTATAAAGGTACTACCTAGCTAGTTATGCACACACCCTAGATTACTATAGCTTATTCCTAATTGCCTAGCTGCTTTATATAAGGCTTACTACGTCATTTAGAGCTTATAACCACCTTTATGCTTAAGAGTATGCCTATTAAAAATGTAGTCTTGTTAAAGTTGTAGATATCTGCCTCTTAGATGCTATACTTAGTAATAACATTCTATATAAGTGTAAACTAGGCTTATATAACATTAGGTCTTTACATTTAGCCCTCTAGTAGTTAATTTAATGTTAAAAAGCTATAGTAAGCTTAGGGTAGCACTTAACAAAGTTCTCTACCTATTATAGTCTAATACATAACACATTATAGTCTATATTATAAGGACATAGGGCACTGTATCATAAGTAGTTGCATATAGGAGTGCAAGTTAGATATAAGTCAGTGTAATCCTATAGGTCTAACGTATTTCATAGGCGAAGTGATCACACAGGCAAAGCGATCACTAACAACACTAAAACGCGTCAACTTAACAAATGTAAACATGCTACAACCAACACAAGCCCAATCCTCTAATTAAGAGGGTTAAATACTATTAGCTATTAATGCAATTAAACAAGGCCAATTTCGAAGTATTTGAGCAAGCGCAATGTTGTACGATGTTCCATATACAACTCTCCATAACTAGTTAAATGGAAAAGCTCCACAACGCAACTCTACCCCCAACTCACGTAAGTTGACTCTATACGAAGAGTCAGCTCTCGTTCAGTACATCCTCAACCTAGATTCATGTGGATTTCCGCCCCAGCTACAAGGTGTGCAAGAAATGGCAGACCTTCTACTCTCCAAACAAGGCGCGAGCCCTGTTAGGATAAACTAGACTACTACCTTCATTAAGCGTCGTATGGAACTCAAAGCAAAGTTTAGTTAGAAGTATGATTACAAAAGAGCAAAATGCAAAGATCCTAAGTTAATTAAAGGGTGGTTCTCTCTTATACGAAACACAGTTGCGAAATACAGAATCTTAGAGCAGGATATCTACAACTTTAATGAAGTAGGTTTTGTAATAGGAGTTATTGCTACTGCTAAGGTGGTTATAAGCTTAGAAGCAAAGAGTTGTCTAAAGACTATACAGCCTAGAAATAGAGAGTGGGTGTTGATTATTTAAGGTGTTAATTCGTATAGATAGGCACTCCCGCCATTCATCATTTTCAAGGCGCAGAATCACCTCTTAGCTTAGTACAAAGACTTAGGATTACTAGATGATTAGGTGATTACGCTTAGTGAGAATGGGTGGACTTTAAATTCAATTAGGTACAAGTGGATTTAACACTTTAATCAACATACAAATGCTTGTATGGTTGGAACCTATCGCCTTCTTATTCTCAACGGACATAAGAGCCACATCTCTGCTTAATTTCAACACTACTGCACAGAACAGAAGATAATTACCCTCTATATGCCACTACACTCGTCACACATTCTTTAGCCTCTTGATGTAAGCTGCTTTACGCCACTAAAGCTTTCGTATGGAAAGCAGATTAAAACCTTTGTACAGAACCAGCTAAATCATATTACAAAGCTTAAGTTCCTCTCTGCATTTAAAGAAGCATTTAAAGCTACATTTATAGAGCAGAACATTAAAAGCAGATTCTAAGCTATAGGACTAGTTCTGTATAAGCTACAGAGTATCCTCTCTTACTTAAATCTACGCTTAAGAACTCCAACTCCTCCTATAGTTGAGAGTAACAGTTGGACTTTAAAGACTCTGCAAACTATAAGGGAGCTTAACTTTCAAATAGAGCACATTAAGAACAACATCATACAACATTAGAACAGCTCTCCTACCTTAATTAATAATGCTGTTAGCTGCCTTATTAAAGGGGCAGAAATGATGATGCATTCTGCTGTTCTACTTAAGGCAGAAGTTAAGGCTCTACAAGCTGCAAATGAATAGAAAAAGAGGAGGGAAAGGAAGTGCAAGAGGTGTATAATGTAAGGGGGTAGTCTCTCTGTACAAGAGGGAGATGATATCCTTTAGAGTGCTAAGGTTGATGCTTAGCTCCATATAGAGGTGGCAAGTGAGACTACTTAGCAGGTGGGTTCTATAGGCTAGCAGCAGCAATGTGGCACATGTGGTAATATAGGGCATAATGCTTATACATGCAAGAGGTGCTAGGAATCAATTGTAATTAAATAGGGTCATTATATAGGGTGGTGGTAGTGTAGTAGTAGTAATAGTTGCGTTTTAGTGTTGTTAGTGATCACTTCGCCTGTGTAATCGCTTCGCCTGTGAAATACGTTACTATAAAGGATATAAAAAAGATAAAGGGGGAGCTTATGGCCTCCTACCCCTTAAATATCTATATTAGGTCTAACTTAGATAATTGCCTTTACACCTAACACGTGACGTTGCAACCAGTCTATAACACCCCTAACCCTAGTCCCTTAAATGTTATGGTAAGGAGGCATCCTTACACTACCTGCAACTACCCTAAGTAAGGAGGCATCCTTACATATATAAAGATAATTAGCCATTTCTTAAACATTGCTTTACTAGGGCTAAAATCCTCTTAAATCTAGGTTAAGTATATGTTAAAGAATCATAGATTCTTTAAGATTAGTTAATTTTATAGAGTTAGTAACATACATATATAGTAAATGTGCTAAATAAGCAAATGTGCTAAAAAATCACAACCACCCTATAAGAATTGTGATAAATCCACTATAACACTAGAAATTAATTAAAACTACTTAGAATCCTCTTCCTTAGACATGTCTATTATAATCTAACAAGTGTGCGCATTATGCCTAGTCCTACTACACTTACTATAGCAATAGGCCTAAGTTTCTTCCCTTAGCTTACAACTACTACTTACCCTTATTTCCTACTCTACTTACTATATAACATCCCTTGTATCCTATAGATCCTACACTTCCTGTTAACTAAGTGATCCTCCTTATTATAGGCGTGTTTTTTTTGCCTTCTACTACTTACTTAGGATTTCATTTACATGTTAGAGGTTCTAGTTCTCTGCCTTTAATAATGCTAATTAATGCATCATTTATAATACACCCTTTGTAAACTAATTAATAGCTGTATAGATTAAAGTTAGAGAGCTATTTTAATGATGTGCAATTTAGGTTTTAATAAATATAGACTATAACATAGCTTTAATTAGGTTGTTTAGTATCTAGGAAACCTAAGGTTAAGCAGTACCTAGGCAGGAGGTTAGAGGTGTTAGTGTCTTCAACTTAAGATCAAGTGTAGAGATCACTCTATTTACGTTAAATAGAAGTAGTCTAGCACCTTAGAAGCCTCCTTAAATGTTGCTTTCTATTATTATAATGTTAAATGCAGCATAGAAGGTAGGAAAGAAGTCATCCTTTATAATGTAAGAAATATAAGCCTACATTATATCTTTAATTTACTAACTGTAAGCCTTCTTTAATAGGCTAAAACAGCTAACGTTAAGTGGCTAGAGTATATAGGAAGAGTGAGTAGGCTATATAGGAAGAGTGAGAAGGCATACAAAGTGTAATAATGTTGTGTTCCTTATAGTACTCCTTAAACTTATCTAAGTGGTGGCTCTTATGACCATTAAGGACTAAGAGGTAATAACCACTAACATTCTAGGGCTTTATATGCTTCTTAAAATGCTTAATCCAATCTATACCTCTCTCGTTTATAGTCTAGCCATTTTCTATAACAGCAATTACCTAATTGCTTAGAAATCCACTATTCTTATACTAAGATGCAACGTAGTTTTTACTAGCAACAATAATAAATGGCAGTACTGCCCAGCCTTAAGAACTAACACCTTAGATTACTATAACCCATTCCTAATTACTAGGCTGTACCATCTTTGCTTTTGCCTACCTATCTAAGCTTATTATAACTATAGTAGTTAAGATAACGCCTATTATAAACCCAGTCTCATTAAAGTTGTAGATATCTGCATTATTGATTCTATACTTTGCAATTATGTTCTGCATAAGCTTAAACCAACTATAGATAACTTCTAGGTCCTTACACTTAGTCTTCTAGTAGTTGTATTTACACTAGAAGCATGTCTAGAGCTCTATGTGGTGCTTTACAAAGTTTGTAGCCTAACGCAACCTAACGCGTAGTGCGTCATATGTTGTAAGTAGTTGATTTGCCATATCTTTAACAATACACATCTGTAGAGGAAACCATTTAGCAGCTAGGTTGAGTATGTATTAAACAAGAACTAATTCCTCTAGATTTGACAATTTCTGTAAATTGGCTTAGATATTATGTTGTGAAGGTACGCCTAGTAAACAGCAGCCTAACTTACAGTGGTCTATAGAATAGATCCTAGCAGCAACTTAAGGGCGTAACTTTAGGTTGTTTTGTATAGCTTTAATAGCTAGTAATAACTAGCTTTCATCATTTTTCTAGGGCATGTTTTGTTGTTAAGGAATTAACATTTAGTTATAGGGTACAATCACAGGATAATTTTTGCCAGTTCGCTTGTTTTGCTAGTTCACTATACATGTATGTTAAGTAAACTTCCTTATTATATTATATTATTATACTAATAATTTTATAGAGATAATGAAATTCCTAGTCTTTATAGACAGAATATAATAGACTCTTTATACTTATATTATAATATAGCTAAAGAGTCTATTAAAGAAGAGTTTATAAAACATATAGAGTTAAAAGGAACATTTTCTTTAACTTTAGATGTATGGACAGCTAGTAATCAAACAGATTACTTAGGAATTACTATGTAAGTTTATATTATTACCTTTATATTTATATTTATATATATTAACTTTTAATAGTCATTAGGTTAATAGTAATTTTGAATTAAAGTCAAAATTACTAGATATGGTTAATTTACAAGAAAATCATACAGGAAGCTATTTATTTAAAGTATTAAAGAATACTTTAAATGAATTTAATATTTTTAAATATATTCAAAGGTATGTTATAACCTATTAACAAATTTAGTATTTTACTAACTAATTATAGTATTACTAGAGATAATGCCTCTAATAACAACATTTTAATTTCTAAATTAAAGGAAGAATACCTTAATTTAGGATTAGAATCATTTAATGGTAATATACCTTGTATTGCTCATGTTATTAACATAGTAGTACAAGATATATTACTTAATTTATTAAAGGATGAAAACATATCTATTTCTAGAGAAATAGAAGAGCAAATCTTAATAGAGCAAGATAAAGATATTAGTAAGTTTATATTATCCCTTAACATATTTATATATACTAACTTTAATAGATATATCTAACTTATCACTATGGCTTAAAATGAGAAAGATTATTAATAGCCTTAAATATAATCAAGAGAATATAAGGCTATTAACAAAACATACAAAAGATATAGAAGGGCCTAAAAAAATACAACTAGGTAAGTTATTTATACTTTATTTTACTTATATATTAATACTAATATTTAAAGATAATGCTACTAGGTGGTCTTCTACTTATTATATGCTTAATAACTTCTTAAATCTTAAAGAGCCTATAGAGATTGTTATTGCAACATCTAAAGCTAAGGTTTTTAAAGATAAAGAAAGTATTAGACTAAAAGAAAAAGATTACTTACTTTTAGCTATATACATGTTGGCGATTCTGCATCAGGTAATTGGGGGTTCTGCGACAGGGAAAGCGCCGCCAAGCCTACGTGGCCGCTCTAGCGCCCTTGCTGCTTGAACGCATTATACCTGCCTGCGCTAGCGTTACCTCAAACATAAATCCAACGCTGTTTCCACCTCAACTCACCTTAATACCTCTCGATCAACCGCCCCCATTTCTTGCTCATTAAGCAGAGCGGAGACCTCGCAGCCTACGGCCTTATCTCGCTTGTTCTTCGCAGGTCTGGCCTCTGAGACCCGCATTTCCCACGAGTGCATCCATCCAGCTGACTCTGTGTTTCGCAATATAGTGGCAGTTTCGATAGCTCATCATTCGCATCTCGTACGTAGACAGCTAGGCCCTGCATTAGGCGACAGAACCCCAGTTACCTTTTGCTCTGCCTTGCTATCAGCCTTGATTTAGTCGACGTTGACAGCAAGACAGCAAGGACGCTGTGTCTCTCCCGCTCGGAAATGTCACAGACCTGTACTCTAATGAGTATGACGACACAGCTCAGCTTCAGCTATGACACGGTTATTCTGCTTTCGCCATGTCTCTTGCTGAGTTGTTTCCCTTGCTGCCTGTTCCTTTCGTTTCTAAATGGTTCCAAGGTAGCCTGAATGCGAGCGCACTAGTTCAGCTAGGGCTTCTTATGGCCTGCCTTGAGTCGGGCAGTGCTTATGTGGATGCCTGTCCAAATGGGGCTTCACCCAACCTGCCTCGGTTGATTGTGTGGATTCTAGTCTAATAGGAGCTTCTCCAACTGCCTTGAGTTGAGAAGGTGCTCATGCGGACACTTTTCCAATTAGGGTTTCCTCTGGATTGCCTTGAGTTGAGAAGGTGCTAATGCGGACACCTGTCTAATTAGGGCTTCATCCGACTTGCCTTGAGTTGGCAGTGCTCGTATAGATACTAGTCCAATTAGGGCTTCTCATGAGTTGGGCAGTGCTTGTGCTGGTACTAGTCCAACTAGGGACTTACCCTACCTCCTTAAGCCGAGCAGCTTCGCAATGCACAGCCCTAGTTCGGGGTCACTAACAAATGTGAGCCGCTAGAAGATATCTACGAGGCAGGAGATGACGACATTTAAATTCGGATTACCTGATGTGCCAAAGTCCGAAAGGCTGGATAGTTGGAGCAGGGGAAGGGTTACACTGCTATACTCCTTATTGCATGGATGTTGATATACTTAGTCCAGCTGATGCCGCCATTTCCGACGCCATTTGACCCCTATTCAAGGATTACCCAATCCTTCTTGACGGACGCCGTGATTGTACTGTATCTAGGCCTGCAGAACACAACAATTCGAAACTACAAGGTGCCTGCATAGGGAGGTCGAAAAGCCATGCCGAGGCTTTAAAGAGGTTGGGCAGGTTTGCCTGGCTATGGATGGTGATGAATTGAGGGAAAACTGTCTCCCCTGTATTGTTTGATATTTGCCAGCTTGGCTACAGTGGATACGAAGAGCATTATTCACTACCCTTGTCGCTGAAACTCATCAAAGGTGGGGATGCAAAAATGACAAGAAGGGAATACTCCTATGTTGAGTCTATAAGAAGGCCCTAATGCAGCACATTTCACTCTACAGTTTTTCTTTCGACAGTGGACTACTCTCACTTCACTGGCATTGAAAATGGATACTTTATGCGTTATCCCTTATAAATACATTCCTCACAAGAGTCGACGAAAGGAAGATGGTGCGAGAAGTCGAGTACAGATTAGTACTACCTGCTATGGTAGCCATCTTGAAGGTGGAAACGACTTTTCTCATGCGTCAGAGATCCGACAAACTACCCTAAATATCCACAATCTAGAGGATGAAACTCAAGTTCGTGAGCTAGCTATGGATGATACTCCTAAATTTCCTAATCTTAGCGATTCGGCGATACATGGTAGACTTACTAGCAATTAAGGTAGACATGCAACTTCACAGTACTGCAACATCCTGCTAATAGTGTGTACTTAGCCAGGCCAATTGATCTCGAGAATGAAGTCAACAACTCCCACAATTTCATATCAGAAACAACAGACGTTCGTGCAGCTGTGTATGGTAGTGACGAGAGGAGTCCAGTTGCTCCTAAATCCAGAGGTTACAATGATGGGACAGACCAAGAGCCAGCTAGTAAGGAGGTATCAACATTTAATTCTGTTAGCTCTCCCATATGCTCTCCACATGGCTTCAATGTGATTACATTTGCCAGGAGCCCCCCCCGTCAGGATGGCGGGGATTCTACACTCGCTAGGGAACCAGAGATATCATCTCGTGATGGTTTCAGTAAGCCAGATGAAGAACATCAACACAAAAACGAAAGCAAACCTTAGGGCTGTACTGTCATCGTTGACTGCAACGAGGCACGTAGGGGCATGCAGCCCTATACCCTAACACAAGGCGACAATGCTATGAGAAAATTGAGCCTTGCAGCTACGCGAGACGGCGCGGAAAATACAGAGGGTCTCTGATATTCAAAACGGAAGAGAGCCTCTATAGTCGACAAGACTGCTCATCAGAGTCAATCAAAGCGACAACGCCTATCGCCACCAGATTCAGAAAATGACAGTAGCAGCGAGGATGATGACGAGGATGACGCTGACTACGAACTTAATGAAACACGCAATGACGACGGCTATGTCTCATCGGCTTCCTCAGCTTGCGATTCGGAAGAACGGCCAGTTCAAGCTGTCTGTGGTGAGGATATTGTCAATCCAGAAATGCTCATTCTAATATATATCCCTCAAAAATATCTTCGGTACCTCGCCTTTCAGCAAAGCATGCATTCTGCAACAGCCAGAGTCAAATCACGCAACTTGAAGCGAAAACCTGCATCAGTCAAAGCCACAGGGACAAGATATACCAAAGACGACGACAGGCAACTGCTCGAATTAAAGGAGGAAAGGGGGATGTCGTGGCAGGAAATACAGAGGGAGTATTTCCCACAGAGAGAGATCAACTCCCTACAGGTACACTATTGCACAAAAGTGAACCCAAAGCAGAAGAAGGATCATGTATTACACGCATAGATAAACTGTTCGGAGCCAGCACAATGCATGTCTGTAATCCCAAAACAAATCGATTCCCTAGTAGTGTCTCCTTGAGACCATTCGCGCCTACAGGCAAGCTGTATTGACGGGTGAGATCCTTACCACTCTTGTTACGTAATCAATCATGTGATTCCAGGCTGGCGTACATCGTTAACAACGCTAATCTGGTGGGCCTGAGACATACCTCTACATGAATAAAATGTGACAGGGGAAAGCAAGGCGTTAATGGATCTAAAATGATAATTATCTGAGGATCTTAACGTAGGGCGCAAACAACAGCAACTGCAAATCGCATTATCTGCAACCAACTCTCCATCTCTTAATGAGTTGTTCCAGGAATCCCGAAACGGATACAACCCTCAGATGCCACAGAACCATAAGCCCCCCATATCTTGAAGCACCAACTGATTGACGTGAGCTGCCTGCTTACTAACGCCACAACCCCGAACTCAGTCTATGTGCTAGGCAATAATCAAAGTAGGTTTCTCAGCTCGCTTTTGTAAGCCCATACAGCTTACTAATTCTACGCAGGAGAGCCCCTAATCATCAAAGATGACAGCAACGGTGAAAGCGACAACGAAGCTGAGGTTAGAGTTGCCTTAAGCGATCTCCTTGCCAGCATCAAGGACTAAGACGCGAGAGAGAATGGCCCGAGCTTCGACGATCATTAGCATGATTGGATATCGTAATGGTAACCCTCCTTAGATCTTAAAAACATCCCATATAGACGATACGATCTTCCTTCTCCTTCTATTCTGAACCAGAAGTCTTGTAGGAACTGTTGTCATTTGTCATTCGTGCACGAACTCTCCGCTCATCTTCTTCAAACTTGCTTTC
This sequence comes from Pseudogymnoascus sp. 03VT05, assembly GCA_001662645.1. Taxonomy (NCBI): domain Eukaryota; kingdom Fungi; phylum Ascomycota; class Leotiomycetes; order Thelebolales; family Thelebolaceae; genus Pseudogymnoascus; species Pseudogymnoascus sp. 03VT05. The sequence goes on along the minus strand of KV459590.1, from coordinate 21,618 downwards.
GTCTTCAGAGTTCAACTCCTTAGGTGGCGTTTTCGTTCGATATCTTTTTCTCGCACCTTGTTGCAAAGGCTCCACAAACCCTATCTTATGCTTTAACTCCTGCTCCTCTTTCTCTGCCTCATTAAGGAATCAGCACAAGGTCACTGAATCAATTAAGAAACTGTCTGTCAAATCACTAGCACAGCCTAGAGGACAGTCTCCCGCTAGACTGTCCTCTAGGGGGAGACTAGGAGGTGCAAAGTCTCTTAGCCTAAGCCTTAATCCTGCATCTCGCGAGGTATTTGCATTTCCTTATTCGTCTCAGAAAACCTGGGTCATAATAAGCATCACTAAGACGTTCAGACTATGCGGCAGACTTACCTAATAGTGCACTGTCTAAGCCGCTTCTAATTCCAGCTCGTCTTCTAGAGTTGTGACGTACTCTAGACGCCACATTGAGACTGTAGCTTTCTTCGTCTTATAATCTAGGTCTAGACCAATAACAACTCGTATATTTCCGTTTGATTCGAGGATGTAATTGTCGGCTAAGTGGGGTATTGCTTTAGTCTTCTAAGAGTATAACACTTCGATGATGACCCCTGGCCAACTAGCCTTCTTGTGCTTAAACACAGCATCAGGCTGACGCTCGATAATCAAATGCTTGTCATCATTTTTCGCCGTCTGAAAGATTAATCTCCCAGATCCATTGTATTTTATCTCCTAGGCAAAGGAACTTGAATCAGTTCCGCTGTCCGCTATGTTGCTTAATCTCCTTTCTATCTCTTTAACAACTCTGGCTATGAATACTTCGTGTTTCTATGTGGGCATCCGTATAGCGAAATTGCTGGTTGTAGGGTCGTAATCGTACCTATAATAGTTAACATAGGAATATTAAAGGTGATCCTAGAAAGGTCATACCTGACTTTGGTTTCTACAAACACCCAAAGAGATTTGTCGTTTTTGAGCAAGCAAAGCAACTCGTCGTACTCGCTAGGTTGCAATTCCCATTCAAGCCAAGAGCTTTTTGAAACGTTTCTACTGTTCTTTCAACCTCGTATATATTGCAAAACGTTCACCACGGATGTCGTCGGTTTTTAGTCGGTTAGTGGTGGTGTTAGAGGGGCGGTGAAGCTTCTAGGCGGGGTGAACTCTGAGACGGTATTGCGATGTGCTTGCATGGCCATGAGCGATTAGAATGGATTAAACGGAGGTGAAGGCGTATGTAGGAAGCTGTGATTTTCGCATGAGGGAAATGTTTGTATTGTTTCCAGGCAGTCATGTTATTGCCTTGAGACCCTTGGCACACTTTGTAACAAATCACATGATTATAGGCTTGCCCTACATAAGCAATTACATAATCAGCAGCTCTTAGCACCAGAGTTATCACAAGAACACCATGTGATCTATAACCTCGTTTCGGATCACTTGTCCATGTGATGGACATATTTCGCAGTGGCATATTTTCAGACATCACTTAATTCTACACTACTTTGTTATCTTCGCCACGGTTAGATTCTGTCAGCCCCTCCATATCAAACCAGGCCTTCATGGAACAAACTCCCCGTCTACGGACGTGGGTACATACAACTCTGGTGGTAGTCTACACTAACCGCACTTGTGCGCTGGGTTTCGTGAATTGGCAATAGGTATATCTCACCTTGATATCTTTGAAGATCATTTTCGCAAATGAGAGCCGCCGCTTACTCAGCCATTAAAGATTTGACTTATAGTTAGAGTGCGAAGAGGTGAGTTTGACCCACGTGACATTATATCAGGTGATGAGCTGAGCCTGGACTATAAAGGTCGCCTGCCCATAAAATCACTTGCTCGACATTACACTATTTATTCACTTAAAAGTTGCGACAAATGGAGAGTACTTTCGCAAAGCAAGACATCATTTAACGCTTTTTTCTATCTGGGCGAATTCCGTCATAAATGACTTAAGATGCCAGCCACCTTCAACATGGGTCTTGATCGCGCTGCCCACTGGATAGAGACTCACGAGAACAGATTTGAAGAGAGCTTTATGCCTTCCTATAACCCTTCCTCATTTTTTACGAACGAAAGCAACGGAGGCACAAGCACCCCACTAAACAGCAGTATCAGTAGTGGCTTCTTTGAAGACCAAACTGCTTGATGATTTACTACACGGATGTCAGGATGATCCACTGATTCCAAGCGCTGAACATATTAAGGGGACCTTTTGGAGAGGTGAATCCCAATGGCGAGAGTACCTTGATCTTGCAGGACGGCAACAAACTCTCTGCATACCCAGAAGCCAAAGTATTTTAGGGTTAACACAGGGGGTTCCACCCCTACCTTCCTAGCTTTGTGGGTTAAAGGCAATTAAGGGCTACCTGAGATGGGAATTTAAACACCCTGAGTCAGATGATACGCAGAGCTTAATAACTCAAATGGATGACGTTTCCAGGCCTGGCACTCTAGCAACCCTAGATGACTCCGATCTGACGTGGCAGCCAACCTCACCTCCAGAAGTCGAGGAATGGAACGTGGACCTCGCTCGTGGCAACGAGAAAATATTCCGCCTTTCTATTCCACAGCCGACGAGATACCGGCTCATAAAAGAATGCAATTCCAACGCCAATGCCTCACCCGCCTCTCCTTCCAACAGCATTACTATACTTATACTATACATCTCTTATTTTTTCTCCGCAAAACTCCTCAAGATGCAGCAGCGGGAAGTCATTTTTACTTCTGAGGCACTTTCAACACGCCATATAGGCTGCTCAGAGAATGACACGATTTTCCTCGACTTACGTCATGCATCTCCGGACCTTGTGTGTTGGCTATGTATCCTTCTCGCGCCTAATTCGCGTTAGATGACCAAGCCAATTCCACTATGGGCATTGGTTTATGAAGGAGTAAACCGTTTCGACATGCTTACTAGTCCAACATATTCTTCTCTAGAATGGGCCACATCACCGACTTCGGAAAAAGCGGCAAGTCTTATATCCGAGCTTTGCGCGTTGTTTGGACTTGACGACCAACTCAACGCTGCGGTTTCTGCTACAGTCATGCTGCCTTTCTACAATTGTAGAAAATTAGCTGTTACTCTGCCTCATCTAATACTTCTGCAGCGCAATCAACTAAACCATGCTCACGACCCATTCCTTTAATATTCGAGGCAGATATCTCAACTCATGACCATTAGTATTAGCCCTAGGCTGATAGGATCGAGTCTTTGGAGTGTCTTCTAGGAATCAGGCGTTGATTGCAACGTTGTTAGTGCTTGGCTATCTTCAATTCATGAGGTGATTAAGCCTGTGCTTGAATCCCGAGACACAAAATTACTTATCAAAATGTTTATGTTATGTCGCCCCTAGCAAGCGCCGCTCTAGATGGGCGTTCTTTAGCTAGGATCTTCGGACTGGGCTGGCATGGTTGAATCCTATCTTACAACTTTAGAAGAACAACCGGAATTTACTCGCGCGTTGCAACCTAATTCTGTTGCAGCTGCATGGCTTGGCTATAGGCAGTCATTTTTAGATGAAGTTGGACTAGGCTGCTATGAAGAGAACGGCACGAGGATGCTATCTAATAGTGATCTTACCCGCCTTCGTTTCAACCATCGTTACCTTGCGAATGCAGAGGAGTTGCCGTACGGTTGGCAGCCTTTTGGAAGTACATCAATTAACGAGATTGAACCAGAGCTACATTAGTACTTGGATCTCTGGCGTGCCCGAGAGTATCACAGTTGGGTTTGGATTCTGGGAGATGAGAAGCAATGTTTTCATTTGTATGTGATTGACAAAACACAAGCATAAGAGACGCTGAATACAAAACGCACTAATGAAACAATGAACAAGCTCCCGCCAATCGAATCTTATCCTTCTAGAGAAGCCACATCTCGAGTGTTGGCATGGGCATTAAGAGATGCCTGTGGCGACCAGATCAATCTACCAAACCATCCATGGTTAAGCGACTAATATTCGACTTGAAGTAAATATGGCTTCGAGACAGGGCTGATTTCAAATGCACAACAGATTATTTTTTTAAAGCCTAAAGGATTTAGTGAGGGTGCAGCTAATTATAGGGTTATTACTTACTTTGTAAAAGTAGACGTTATGCTTTTTATAGCGCATTATGGGCACTTTATTTTTAGTCATTCCTTCCACCCACTCATTAGCCCAAGAAGTGATCATTTCTCCGTCGAGTTCAAAGGCCTAGCACATGTCATTTTTGACCTTGTACGAGGAGGTGATGTTGACTTTGCGTGCCGTCTAGGCAGGGGTTAATGTTGAGGTTGAGGTTGTTGCCAAAGTGTCGGTTGGGTTAGGCGCTGAAGCTTTCGAGCCATATGATAAAGAATTGGCCGAAGTGTAACTGACAGCTTGACTGTATGACGAGGTGCTGACTGGTCCATACGCAGATGCCGTAGGTAGGGTTGAGGCAATTTTCATCTGAGCCATCCCATCAGCAATGCCTGGCATCTCGCCCATTGTACGTTCGCTGCAGGAAAGTGGGTCTTCTGAGGATTCAGAAGACGGACTTATGGGTTGCTTCGATAAGGCTAATAGCTGTAAGCATGTCTTATATTGTCAGTTTCATAGGGCAAAAATTACACGAGCTCTTAGATTTGGATGAGGGCTTTTTGGACGTCTTGTTAGATGAGGTCTTTTTGGATGAGGTTTTATGTTTGGCGTCTAATGATGTGGTTCCATGTTTGGACGACGAAGCTAAAAGTGGTGAGTACAGCTCCAACATATATCATAAACGTACCTAAGGGCTTATCTTTAGCCTGTGGAGATGGAGCTAATACTTGTGAGTGGGTCTTCTATTAGTGATTTTGATAAACCTACATAGAATCTCTTCTTCCTCGTCTTCTTCTTCCTCCTCCTGAGAAAGAGCCCGATAGCCTGGATGGCCAATCTTGTATTCATGAGGAGCAAGCGGAAGAGCGGATTTTGCTTTGTTGGGATGGTACTTTTCTTTGCAACTGCAAGGCTTATAGCATATTCTGCGCGAAATACCACCGTCTTCCCCATGCACTGCACTTTGGCAAATTTCCCATTGCTTTCAGCATGCTTTGTTTTTACACTTCGACTCGCTCTTGCAAGTATGCTCGTTCATGGGGTGATCACAGCGCTCGCAACTCCCCTCTCTGCCAGAGTTTGTCGACATCTTACAGTGTGAGAAATAAGATATTACCGCGAGAAGACAGTGAATATATGAAGCTAGGTAGGTACTTTCATCCTTAGAACAGCAGGAACTGTCAATTTATATAGCTGCATTCTCAGCGCTGTTATCAACTATAGATCCAATTGCAGCCACCTGCAGCTGTAGCTCGCCCATGACTCTTGTATTTTCTCTCTTCTGAATTAGGAGTCTTGCGATCATGAAACCAGTTTTGTTAAGCCCTCAGAGCTATTAAAAGAAAAGAATGACAATGCAATGCAACCGACTAGGTTGCAGGGACCAGACCTGTTAATAGAAAGGAGTGATAATTTTTCCCCAGATCAACAGCAAAATATGTGGCATGTGATTTCTCAGTAGTATGCCTTAGGCAGAAAAGCCTGTTTCCACGTGGTTAGCACAGATGATTGATGCCTTAGGCAGTAGTTTTCAAATAAATGTTAAAGGCGCCGTTGCGATGCTGCCCGAGCCCAACATACCCCACCAACAACAGCCAGGTGATCATTCTGATGCGGTTATCATCTCTTTGACAAGGATCTATTTGACGTGTCTTATTAGGGACACTGGTAGAGTTTGGCCGATACATATAAACGCACACGACAGCAAAACCCACGAAACCGCGCACCCGAATTATATAAGCTGCGATGGCTTCAAGCAGTAGCAACTATTCTGACCTAGTACAAGCCACAAAATCAGGTCGCAAAGTGCAAGAACTTATTCAAGATCTATGCGGTTTTTTTGAAGTAGATGCTATCGGAGAAAAGGATGGCTACTCAAAGGTGGAATGTCACAACGATGAGTCAAAAGTCCTGGATGAACTCAGAGAGCAGTTCAAGATAGAGCTCCTCACATCTAAGAAGGTAGTCAAATATGAGCCTGTATAGAAGATATGCGCTAATTTAATTGATGCGATGCAGTTTGCCAATATTATCAAAGACATCGTCCCTCGGCCTGAAAAGAACTACTACCTCTCGACGATAATTCGACTACTAGTGTTTCAAAGCAGTCTGTCAGATCTAGAAGAATTAGTAGACAAGGATGACTGCATCATTTTAATACCTGTTTTGACTGCCTCTGTTAATGGTTCACTTAAAGAGCGGGCGACGGGTCAGCGAATACCATTTACATTTGAAACGGAATCGGAGCTAGTTATAAGTGGACGATGCTCTATACACCTGCAGCCACAGAGCAAGGCTGTTTGTGTCGTCCTATCTATAGGACGGGACAAGGAGTAAGTTGGATACAGGAGGTAGCATTCTTTAGATTGCATAAATTCGATAGTATGTAAAAACTCTAGGTCTTCTTCTGCTTGTCTATACTGCAAAAACGTTAGAGAGAGGCGCCACCCCATCCCCGGAACCTGAAATATCAACACCTTACAATGAATGAAGGGCTGCTGCTCCACCATCGGCGGAACCTAAAAAGCCAAGAG
>KV459590.1:0-14819 GCA_001662645.1 Pseudogymnoascus sp. 03VT05 | reverse complement strand
CTATCTTGCCACAAATAAAGGGGGGCTGTTCTACCATCTCCGGAACCTGAAAGCTCAGCAATACCTTGCAATGAATGAAGGGCTGCTGGTCCGCTATCGCCGGAACCTAAAAAGCCAAGAGCATCCAGCTCACTATCTTGCCACAAATAAAGGGGGGCTGTTCTACCATCTCCGGAACCTAGAAGCTCAAATTCCTCTTGAATTCCCCAACGCATTTCCGGCTGCGTTGCTGGTGTACTTGCCGTCCTACCAGCGCTATCATTATAGACCTCACGTCCAATACCTTGTCTCAGAAGTCCCCATTCTGCAGGTATAATATGTTCCCCAACGTGAGCAGACATAAGTGATTCTAGATTATCCATAATCAGCCTATTACTTGGAAGTTGACTAATAGCGATTTCTTAATGTTCTGTTGAGGTAAGGTCGCAAGTACAGGGAGTTGGCGCATGATTGTAGCGCGTTCCTGTTTGCGACATAGAAACTATGTCGTAATGCGTCGTTGTCGCTGGATCTACCGCTGGCGATTCCACGGCTAAAGAGAATCAGCAATTAGAATATAGGATTTAGGATAAGGGTATGTTACTTACAGAGATTCCTCGCGATCTGGTCCGTTGCAACTTGTTGCATAGGGTTTGGCTGATTTGACATGGTTGATTCACTAGACCTGACACCTGGAGTCCTATGCAATGTGTCGCGTAGACACTGATTACCTTCAATGCAGGAACGGTTAGCCTATACTGTATAGTACGTGGTAGAAACCTTCTAGTATGGTGTGAATGGTCTGAAGGAGATTTGACGTACCCCGACCAGATATCATATCGCATGTTGCCTTTGCTTGATTCGTTTTCCGATTTTTAATGAATTGCAAACCGTTAGTTGGTAAGATCGAAAGGCCTGTATTTACGGCACAATTGCTGGAGGAGCTGTTAGGTGCAGGATAATTAGACACCAGGTTGCGCATCGCCATGCGTGCCAATCGAGCGTCCCGGTTAGGGTCATTGCCAGCACCCGTTTCGTCCGTTCGTTGATATTGCAACGCCTTTCCTGCAGCTGGTTAGCAGTTGCATGCAGGTGTGTTAGGTGGTTTTACCATTCTCAGAGGTATCTCTTTGGTTATAGGTTCGGGTTATGTCACGCTGGTGCTTAATAACAGGCTTTAAGCTCGAGCTCGTTAGGGGACGGCTCCGCTTGGGCTTAGGCTTTGCAGCTGAGCTCGTTGACAGGCGAGTTCGCTTTGACTTGGGCTTCGAGGCTGTGCTTGTTGACGGACAGGCTCTTTTATTTGGGCCGTTAATAAACTTAAAGGAAGGCTTTGGGATGCCTAAACTATTAGAGAATATTCTGAACGCAAGAGAGCGTACTCACAAGTTTCGAGTTCTCGAATAATTTTCTGCACCAGATTGTCATATTGCCTCCCCAACTTAGTAACTCCCTTGTCATCTAGGTGAGTCAATACTGCATCGAAAAGCGATCCAGAGTGTGGTAGTTGTCTCTCCCATCTGCAACGATTAGTTTTGGCATTTCGGACTAAATCTTACACTCACATATTAAAGTTGATTTTGGTTCCAAGGAAAAGCAAGATTCCCCAGCCTCTCTGCTTCCCTATAGCAGCATATATAGGACCCGCTACCATTATACTTGAAATTTCAGCAACGATATTCGCGGCGCAGTTGTCCCTATACATTAATCATGCGATATCCTCAGGGCTACGGCTCTGGGGATATGACGCCTGAATCTGATGAAGCACAACGGAGTAAATCCTCCGAAGAGCGTGTGAATGCACATCGGAAACAACCAACTGGAGTATTAGATGAATGATGCGGCATTGAGCGTTCTTTGTTTGTAATGGATCACTACTTATACCTTGTTTGTAAAAAGAAGAGGGGTTTTGAGACCATATCGTTGAGTTTGACTTAATGAGTTGTTCCGTATTATAGTCCTCGAAATCACAATGAAGGATATCTGCAATCCGCTTTTCCTTTGCCGATGGTGTGTCCTCTGACGGCGTGTCATCTGTTGACAGCGTGTCCTCTGTTGACGTCGTGCCCTCTCTTGACGGCGTGCCCTCTCTTGACAGCGTGTCCTCTGGCGGCGTGTCCTCTGGCGGTGTGTCCTCTGGCGGCGTGTCCTCTGTTGACGGCGTGCCCTCTGTTGACAGCGTGTCCTCTAGCGGCGGTGTGTCCTCTGGCGGCGGCGTGTTCTTTCTCTACAGCGTGAATCGAAGTTGTGACTTTATCCACTTGTTTTGTCCTATGTAGTTGTATGCAGTCTCTAATAAGTTCTCCACATAAACAACAGCCTGCGCTTTCTATTAGTAAAGCGCATTCTTAGGAGGCATTCCACAAACATTTCGTTTAATCTCGGCATCACGCAGCATTGTGGGTTCAATCACTAATTCATATATTGTTGATATCAAAGGAAAGGAAGTTGATTAGGGCAGGCAGTGAATTGAAAACCAACTTAGGGTGGCACGGGCTAAGCTGAACTAAGATCTGCAATCTTCATTGGCTTTAAAGCTGTTACAGCCCCATATACGATCTTCCCCGCTCTAATCTAACGGAATTTAGTGCGCGGTCTGTTTTCAAAAAACAGACCCCGTACCATATTCGGTTAGGGCGGAAGCGGCTGATTTAGGCTGACCATTCTAACCGAATATGGTGCGCAGTTTGTTTTCAAAAAACAGACTGCGCACTATATTCGGTTAGAGCAGAGGACGAAGTTGGGGGCTACTTGATATATTTTTGTGCATTGCTCGCTTCAACGAAGAGCAGTTGTGCTCGATCTGTGCTACGTCTCTATGTCGGGTGCCAGGGAAAGCGTGAAGGACCCCCTGTGTAAAGGAAAGTAGTCGATCTAACGTTGTTTAGCGAGCTGTGCCTAAACAAATTATGTGCTCCAAGATGGAGATCTAATCCAATGTATAAGAAGAAGCTACAGAACGAGGCTGTCCGCTACTGTCCTCTTCATCTCATTCCTGTTCCCCTTCACCAGTCACGCTTCATCGCTGTTATCCACTGTCGGTGTAGCATCCTTATTCCTCACCGCTACCTTTCCTGCATACTTTCTCTTCTCGGTGAGCCTTTACATGCAGATCACTAGTCACTAGGATGCACCTCGTGCCTAAATCAGCCGTCGCTGAATCGGCCACTATTTTATCGTCGACATTGCTGCTGATATTTGTGGTTATTGCCATCTGTTTGGCTGTTCTCGAATTCGCCCTACTCTTCAGATGTGGCAAACATACTTCCGAACCTCCTGGAACTACACCCCCCTAACCCAGGCACAAGCCACCACCAAAGTGGTGGTTCCTAACTATGTTGGCAATATTGTTCATTCTTGCAGTATCCCTCATCTGGAGCATCGTGTATACGTTTGTCACCCCAAGACCAATACTCATTGGTTCTATGGGTATTGTAGGGACCAGCTATCAGGTATGACACACGTTGCTTTTAAATAAATCACTGTACTAATCTTATAAAGATTTCATGTCAGAAGCTGTATAACGGCACAAAATTCACAACGTTGGCTGTTGTCGTCTGTTCCGCGCTCTAGTTTCAGCTGTATATACTACTACTGCGCTAACCTTCAGAGGAGTTGCTTGAAACTGATATCACTATTCTTATGCTGTCGTTTATTGCAGAATATACTGCCATTTTCTGCGTATATCTAAACTTGCCCTAATCTCCTTAACCAAGAGTCAATATATATGCCAACTTTAGCAAGGTTTTCTGCGCCATCACTATTATTGCTGCTCTGGTCTCGCAACCTTTATATCGTTGGGGTATAGTTGACATTGATTCGAGCTTGTTAGTATGTAATACAATTATTGCAATTCTTTAAATATTAATTATATCAACAGATAGTAACTTATACGATTATCACGCCAATACTCTGCTTTTTGCTCTAGAAACTTAAGGTCGCTCTAGAACGCAAGCATTATCGTGCCATACGTTCCTTGCCATCTTCGGTTGCTGGGAGCAATGTGACCCTTACTTGACTAGGTACGCAAAGAAGCAACCATCTAGCTGCCCATCCTCAGTGCCTTCGGCCACCGAGAGCAATACAGGCCGTTTAGCGTTAGTAATTCATTATGTAACGTTTAGAAGCTTCATCACAATAATTAGTTCATATTTTGATCGTATTTCATTTAAATTACACGTGTGGAATCTGTGCTGCTCACTACTACAACCCCCCCACCCCCCCTTTTCTTCCACCTCCATCCCTCCACCTTCTCAACCCTGATATAAAGATGCACCCTAGACGCCATCGATGATTTTTCCTTTTTCCTCATTACTGATATCAAGCACCCACCGACAGCCTCTCTAGCAACGAAGAGGCGGCCTCCTTGAAACCACGCTCTACCGCCATTTCCGCCGTAGCACCAGCAACATCCGGCGCATCCAGCCTAGGGTACTGCAGCATTAAACCAAGAGCAACAAGCTATGTTGAGTGTAAGTTTTCTCTTCATTGCGAGACAATCAACACAACACTAACAATATTTTCAACAGACAGAGGCTGCTGGGGTCAAAGTCCGTAAGAGACTGGCTAAGGCATGCAGCTTCTGCCACAAACGCAAGACGAAATGCAACGGTAAACAACCCTGCTTCTACTGCATATCCCATCAACAGACATGCACCTACAAGTCTAGCAAACAGAAATGCACCAACATGCGTCTCATACGTCCCTAGCTGGCGCAGCAGGACAACCTGTCAAGGCTGACAATTACTCCTCCCGCAGGCGAAAGAGAAAAAGAATCCCGCAACTGCGACTCAGGGAATCGCCTCACCCGTGCAAACCCCCCCACCCCCCTTTTTCTTCCACGTCCACCCCTCCGCCCTCTCAACCCTGATATAAAGATGTGCCCTAGACGCCATCAATCCCTTTTTTCTCCTCCTCTCATCACCTTCACTTTCTCATCTGAATCTCAACATGAACATTCACGACCATCGCTAGTACCTGCACCACCGCACACCAGCTTAACTTCAATCCGACCTCCGCCACGCTCGTTACCTCACCACCACCACCCCCCGCTGCCACCCTCAGCCCACCTAAGCTCACAACCACCACTACCTAACCCAAGGGCCAACAAATATCCACTATCCCACAAAACCCAAGCCAGCACGCCCCACATCGCCGCACCACCACAGCCCAGCCGACCGCACATCGTCGTCAAGCTGAACTGCTTACCTCTATCACTATTCCCATCTTCCTTAAGCTCCAGCACTGAGACTGAGATGTCTAATCAACGCGTGAGCGCTAGCATGCCAGGCAGCTTGGATACGAGCTCCAAGGTGAGTAGAAAGAAACCACTTGCGATAGCCCATGTTCTAATTCGTGATCTAATAGGAATTCACGCTAACGCTGTATTAAAAGCAAGCTTTAGTAGCCGTTATTAATATATTTATTCCTTTTTTCAGGCCTGATGTTTTGATGACGCGAGAAACTTCTCAATCATTGATTGAGAAATCATTAATTGACAAATTAGACCCTATATTCCAGCAGGTAACGCAGAGCCTGTTAGTTTCTGAATGCGCTATTCTTTCTTCTGCAAAGCAAGCATTTAATCCCTAGGGCCTGCACTAGTTTGCTCTTAGCAAGAATTGAGACTACCAAGTGGAACAAGGAATGGCAAATAGGTATAGCCAACAGGTGGGATACGTAGAAGCTGCTGAATTCGTCGTAAGTTTTGACAAGCTTAAGGTAAATCTATTAACCCTAATTAGAGTTTATATACTAACCTATCTTAAAGCAAAACCTTGAAGAGAGAATCAAGCCTCTAGCCTGTGACCAAAATTGTACATTTGACGTCTTGAAGACCTTCACAGGTCTTACAATTCAAGTGGACACTGAAGAGGATCTTGCAAGTTATCTCATTCATCAAACATCGTCGTTTTGTTATGCGTGCATAAAGGAGTTGGATTATAGCCGTCCTTTATTACAGGCATGGTTCATTAGCAAGGGCGCTCAACAGTATGCATATACCAATCTATATTCATCTTTGAAATATCTAATATATTAGTATCGAGACATGCATAGGCATCTTAGACCATGCGGTAATTTATCCTGATGTTGATACAGCATTCAGAATGATGGCAATTATATATTGTGGGTTTAAAATCCAGGATGCAATGATGGCGGGACCCTACACTATTCCAGGACGCCTAGGTGACTGTCAGCAACCGCAGAAGAACCGCCGAGCATTTTTTAAGTGTATCGACAAACTTCGTCAAAATGAAGGCTTTTCACAAGATCTGGGTCTTTACGGTTCATATGCAATTGATTACTGCTGCTGATCGAATGTTGTAAGATAGAATTGAGTCAAGTTGGGGAAGTACGGATTGGAATTTTTATTTTATTTTTTATATCATAGTTTAGCCGTCTGTTTATGGACCACTTTACTCAGCAAATCCAAACAATCTTCACGTCCACTCCACATCTATTTTCTTCTGTTGCCTTAACACATTGTATATGCCAACAACCGAACTATTAGGGGTCTATAGCATTAGCGAGAAATTCGCTCTATCTTGGAAATTAACGCCACATATGTTAGCACCCGCGAAAACTTCCATCCATCCTAGCTCAAATATCTTCACAATCAAGGCACAATCGCTGCCTTAAAACCACTCTGGAGACGAAGCGCGGTCCCCCCGCGCCAGAACCTAGTCATTACTCCCAATACTCTTCTCTATGATATTTAAAATCGGTTTTGTTAGCATCTGCAGATCGAACGACGGCATGGGCATCCAACTTGTCACATATAAAGCAGCCAACCTCCCCTTCTTCCTGTCTGATTCATTTGTCTATAACGCCAACTAGAGATAGAGCAGCATATAAAGCCATTGATTTCCTACTCGTCCTGTCTCATGTGGCCTTCTACCTACGCAGACGACCTTCATTCCTCAAACTACTTATTAGCAATCAAAATGGACTTTTCGAAACCTAACGACAAGCCGGCTTTGTTGAAACGACCAAGTGATGGTGATATTAGCGGAGATTTAAGGAACAGAGAGAAACATTTGGACTGGAGCAATGAGATGGGGGTGCTCCGTGTAAGTTAGCTTCTTTTTCGTTTCGTGTTTCTAACAATGACAGGATCTTTACCCAGACTACGATCCGACAACTGCGCAAAACTTCAATGAGATCCAGAGCGTAATGGAAGGATGGTCAGCTTCAGCAGAAAAGCTCAAAGAAACCGAGGAGATCTGGGAGGTGCAAATTATCATTAAAGAGCTTCTTAAGTCGATCAACAAATCTGGATACAACATCTCAAAGGTGCTTAAAGACGGAAAGGAATTTGATATGTATACACAATTAAACCACATGGTTGATTCTAGTTAGAGCCAAAGCACTATGGTTAAACAAGATCGCTTGTTCGACTTCGACATTCTGCTCTAGAAATTCAAACGGCTTCGGGAGGTAGTTGAGGAAGCAGGCATTCAGTGGCTTCGGAACGGCCATTGCGACATTAGAGATATTATGATAAAGCTAAAAGAGGCCAGGAGCGTTATTCCTGACGCCGCTCCTTTGCAAGGCATTCCTACCCGTCTTGATCCCAGAGCTATGGACGTGCCGGCCCACAGAGATGATCAAACCAGTCCAGACGATGAGTTAGAGAAGCACCTGTCCTAACCAGATGCGATCAACTCAATGCCCGAGCAAGAAAAAGCCGAAGTTGACAAATTAGAGTGTGCCACCAGCTCTTTGCTGACTATGCCAGCTACCAGAGAGCCTAAGAACCACAAGGACGCAGTTGCCATGTGGAAGTCTGTTGCTATCTGCTTGTTAACAATGCAATCGGGCCAACTGATCGTTGACGATTATAGCGAAGCTGACATCTGGAAGCTTGCTGCCAGGTATATGTCAGAAATACAACCAGGTCATGGGAGCGAGAGAGCTTTGCCTAGACTTGATTTTATAACCACTCAAAATGAAGAAAGGGGACTCGGCGGGATCAAGGTAGTTCCCTTGCAGCAGATGGAGCGATTACTCTCTAGGATTCCTGATGCTCTAGTTGTAGCTTTTTTTATTCTGTCACACCTGCTAGAGGAACATCATGCTCTGCTTTCGTACACTACAATATTCACAGAAGAACATACCCGTGTCTGGCGTGGTCGTGTTTTGTTTGAGGAATGGCTAGAAAAAGAACGCGTAGCATTTGCTTGCGAATTTTCTCGTCTTGTTCCTGGATCATTAACCACCATAAATTCTGTGCTGCAGAAATGGCATGGACTTCTTGAGGTAAGTTGGCATGGAGAGTGCTCTTACACCAATGCTAATAAGTGCCGTGCAGGTCCTTAATCCGATAATCATTCAAATCTTTCTTTGTGTTGTGTTTGAGATAGGGTTCACCAGTAACCATATCATATAGATATTTGCGTGACTGTCTTATTGCAAGTTGGTTTGCGAAATCGACGCTGTCGCGTGGGAGTCGCTTGCCATAGCCTAAGGCTTAGCAGCATCAGGAGGCTAGAACTTGCTAAGAGTTCAATTGGCGCAAGATAGGCATTACATCACATTACCAGCTGCTAAAATATGACAT
The DNA here is from genome assembly GCA_001662645.1 of Pseudogymnoascus sp. 03VT05. Taxonomy (NCBI): domain Eukaryota; kingdom Fungi; phylum Ascomycota; class Leotiomycetes; order Thelebolales; family Thelebolaceae; genus Pseudogymnoascus; species Pseudogymnoascus sp. 03VT05. The sequence continues at coordinate 6,280 of KV459590.1, read as the reverse complement.
TATGCTGTAAGCTAGCTTTTTATGATGCGGTTGGACATGCAACCATCTGAAAACAAGAGCACGTGATACTTTAGTCGTGGCTTTGACCGTTGGCTAAATATCACTGTCTACGCTACCACCCACTCCTTGCTCAAAATTGTACCCAACCGCCGAACAGCTACTATAACTTATAACTTCCGTTATTACCAACATCCTTAAGGACGGAGTCGATTGCAAGGATCAGTCGGTGGATACCTTGTGTGGATTCATTGAGATCATCGGGTGAGACCATCAGGTGGTGACCCTCAATTTTGGGTAGCCAGAATTACTAGATCTTTGACATCTTTAAAGAGTCGTGGCTTGCCATGAAATGAGAGCAAAAATTACAAGAGACAACACACCCCCTCTATGCCTAATTACACATCCCTGCTGATATTTCTTATTAAAAGCTATCAATCTTTCTTCTTTCTGTTTCTCCATTCCTCAACATGTCACTGCGTTAATATTTGACTTTTCTCACCTACCTGCAAAGCAAGCGACATGCCAACTATAAGCAACGATACTCGCGTCTACGACAACCAAAGACTGTCCCAAGGACGCAAAAAAGAGCACCTATATGAACATCCCGTAATCGTCATTAGTGACGACGACGCCCGCTAAGGGCTCTACCACCAGTGCCTCACAGACATCTAGCGGGAAGGGTGCATCGTCCTTAGCAAGGCATGGATCAATCTGCTCGAGCTGAAGAAGCAGTCTACGTATCCATACAGCAAGGGTGCAATGATGACGCCGCCATGGTGGCTGCCTATTAGACATGCGAAGCCGGATTACTTGTATCTATACGGTAGGTGCCTATGTTTTCCTTATCTATCCTCATCCTCGTACTTAAAGCGATTATGGGACTGAACTAACGGCGTTTATAGAACACATCAACCTCCTCGTCCATATCGCAGGCCTCATTGTAAACCAAAGCCTGGCCATCCTACAGGGCATTGATGTAGCAAGGCTCAACAAAATAACACGAGAGGCCACGAACTCCTAGTTCAACAAGAAGCCTAAGAACGCCAAGAAGCGCGGCTTCCTAACTCAGCTCTTCTGTGTGCTATATGCAGAGGAGCGCTACCGACAGGGCGAGCTTAGCGCAAGTGCTACTGTCTGTGTTAACCCCAAAGACAATGACAATAAGGACTCTAATTCCTTGCCCTGCCAAACCCAAGCTGCGGACCCCAAGGCCCAGGTAGCTCTTCTCCTATACCATCTGACATGTGCAACTCTTATAGCCTAATGCTAACGTATTGTGAGGAATAGATTTGTTACGTGGGTAATACATACCGCATTGGCCGTCAAATCAGAAAAGGCACCTTCGGTGTCGTCTTCAGCAGCACCAGCATCATCTCCGGCGAGGTTATTGCTATTAAGTTTGAGGACGTCAAGGCCAAGCAACCCCAGATCGGACATGAGGCCTGTATCTACAAGACCCTAGCCGGTGGTACTAGGATCCCACGCATGCACTGGTTTGGAACTGAGAGTAACTACAATGCCATGGCTATTGACCTCCTTAGACCTAGTTTGGAGGACCTATTCAACCGGTGCAACAGGCAGTTCTTGCTGAAGACCACCCTGCTCCTAGCGGACCAGCTCATTTCGCGTATCGAATACATCCATAGCAAATCCTTCATCTACTGTGATTTTAAACCAGAAAACGTCATGATGGGTATTGCAAATAGTAATATAGTTTATATGATCAATTTTGGTACAGCTAAGGCGTACTGCGACCCTCAGACCAGTCTCTACATCCCATACAGAGAGAACAAGAGCTTGACTGGTACTTCTAGTTATGTGTCCATTAACACCCATCTTGGTATTGGTATGTGCACATTAAGCCTTTACTATATATTTCTAATTCCCTTATAGAGCAGTCTCGCTGCGACAACATGGAGTCCATTAGATACATTATGCTTTACTTTTACTGTGGATCTCTCCCATGGCAGGATATTACAGCCCCAACGTTAAAGCAGAAGTACAACAGCATAATGCAGAAAAAGATAACTACTACAATTGAGGATCTGTGCAGTGGTATCCCTGACGAGTTTGCCACCTTCCTCAAGTATACCCGAATTCTTCGTTTCGACCAAAAGCCCGACTACTCCTACCTCCGCAAGATTTTCAGGGACCTCTTTACCCGTAGGGGCTTCCATCTAGATTATGTCTTTGACTGGATCTAGTTGGCAAACAAGAGCGAGCTTCACAATATTAGTAATTAATTGAATTTCCTTATTATCCTTTTCTTGCTGTCAACAGGGCGCCACTGCATTTCCTGCGGCACAACGGGGTTCTATTCTGCATCGAAACCCAACCACATAGCTCGCCACCACCCAACCAGCCTACCCTACTGCAGCTCCACATTGGAGTTCTAAGGCTGAGGAGAGATAGTGATTGTGTGAGCAAGGCAAGGTGGAGCGAGAGGGAGTAATTTATGATTTTGCTTCCCAAAGTCACCCTTGCAAGTTATCCTTGTACTCAAGTTAACCTTGCACCTAAGTTACCCTTATATGTCACTATTGAAGTTGGCATAGCAGCTAGAATGCCATCTATAATACTATATGCACGGTAAAATGTAGTCGCCTGCACGGTTTTCAGACCTCTTAAACCAGATTCTGCCTTTCTTAGCCCCTATTGAACTGCAACTTTCCCATTAAATAAAAGAGTCGACGCTAGATTAGGCAGGTAATCTCACCCATAATATGGACGCCATTTTGTTTTTGTATTTATCTCTATTAGACCTTTTAATGGGCATTTTTCTTGTTGCGCCTTTAATTTGTGTTATAGAGTGGGTAACTAAGGACTTTGTCAAATTATCGTTGTCTGGGACGCTACGATATCTCTCACTTAATGAGCCAACAATTTTACTCGTTTTAGGCCTTTTTTGGACCTCAATCACTACATTATCAAATAACACAGGCTTTAGCTGGACCTAGTGAGACTTTTTAACAAAGCTAAGAAAACTTTACTAACACGATGTAGCTTCTGTCCAGCATATGCACAATTTAATTCCAGACACTAATAGATAACTTATATCAAATAAACAACATTGTGCCTCTATTTACTAAAACATCTCATATAGCGAATTAAAGTATTCGCTCTCATCAAAATCATCGCTATCACTTTCTTCCTGGTCCTCATATTCCTCATCATCTTCATCTTCATCCTCGTCGTCATCTTCATCCTCGTCGTTATCTTCATCCTCGTCATCATCTTCATCCTCGTCGCCATCTTCATCCTTGTTGTCATCTTCATCCTCGCCCACAGACTTATTATCCGGCTTGGCTAGGAAACAATTAAATGGCCGAGTCTCCCACTCCTCAGGAGCTACCCATAGATCCTTTGTTATAAGGTTCGGCTCGTCTAAATTGGCCACCACAAGCCTCGACCCTAGACATGTTAGAGAAATTTATCATTATGATAAGAAGCTTATTGCTGACCTTTGTAGCCAAATCCTGCCTTAGCAGGGAGTATCTTGAGGTTAATCAAGCAGTCTCTATTAAATTCAGTGCTTCGAGAAGAGAGGGCTTTCTTTTGCTCCCAGTTCCTCTTCTCATTGCAGAGGATATTCCACTCGAATATAACGTCTCCATCTTGAAAGGTAAACTCGAGAGCGCCTTTATGTAGCTAAGTCTTCATCAACTCATTGATGCTGTGCCAGGAATAACTGCGACTATCCATAATTCCTTCAAGTTCTGACAGGACCTCTTGGTTTGATAGTGCTTCGATTCGTAAAACCTCTTTCTTTGGCCAAAGCGTGAAGCCGATTAGAGCAGAGTCGTTGGTCATCATGCCCTAGGTGAGCTTGTTAATAGCCATTGTTAATTAAAGTATGGTGTATGTTAATAGTGGATATAAAAGGCTGTTCAGCTGCACGGAATGATGTATTTACGAGTTTATTTTGCAGCTAATCAGCTTAAGAAGGGGTTTTTGGGGGAGGCTAGAGACCACTTAAGTTGCGGATGCCATCAGACTTGAGTGGGCCATTAGACTTGAGGGGGTCGTTAGACTTAAGGGGGCTGTTAGACTTGAGGGGGCCACAGGTCTAAGGGGTAGCAGTCCATGCTTTCTCGCCGAAATGGACGGCAAACCGGATGGCGCAATCTCGGCATGATCACTTTTCCACTTCCGTCCTTGAACCACAGCCATTGCAATGTTTTTAACACTTAACAAGTTCGTACGGTGCAGATGCTGTGAGATGTTCATTTGAGCTTACTATAACCTTTTACAGACGAGCTCCTGATAGCATAAACATTAGAAATCAAAAGCTTTATATCATTCCGTTTATACTACTAAATGTAAACTAGAGCGCTAGCTATGTAAACAGAGATATGCTGAACAATCACACACTAATTGCAGTGCTTAGTTGGCCTGACTTTCAAAGAGAGTGACGGTGCTAAATGTTCATTGGTTGGGTGCGGTGATGGTAGTTGTTAATGTGACGGTAACAGTCGTCGATGAAGCCCCCCTAGAAAGACTCGAGGTTGCTGAAGAAGCTGATGAAACTGTAGACTTAGTAGATCTAGAGGTAGATTTAGAAGCGGACCCGCTGTTAGGCATTCCAGCTCTGAGGTTGGCATAAGTCGAATCCAGATACGCAAGTCTGTTCAAGGTCCTCTTAAGGCCTAAACCATCTTGACCACCTAGTGCTAAGCAGACACTCCTAATAAGGCTCTTGCTTCCTAAGGCATCGGCGCTGCTCTCCCACCACATGGCGCCACCAAGCTCCATTTTCTGAATCCACGCTGCCTTTTGATTTACCATTGCTAAATTATTATAGCTAATAAACTCTCTCTTTGTAGCATCATAGCTATAGCTTACTCCTAGCTTGCTGTCAAAGTGCTCTTTGGCTCCTATTAAGGGCAAGTCTTTGAAATCATAAACGCCTGGCTCCCACTTTCCTGGGCCAATGCCATCAAATGGTAATCCAGCACCAGCGGTTGCATTAAAAGCACGACTATATATTGGCATACCAAGTACTATATTTTGTGGCGCAACGCCTTTAGAAATGTAATAGTTGACAGCAGTTAGTGTATCAAATGGCGTAGAGCCATCATTTGCAGGGAAAAGGTTTGCTTGGTGGCCTGTCTATGGACTCCCAGACCAGACATAATCGTACGCCATAAGGTTCCAGAAATCAACGTATTGGTCCATCTCAGCTATCATTAACTTTTCATAATTGGACAGGCCAGCAGGGCATGCAACCGTGAGCGTGAAGTGATATGGCGTGCTAAGTGAGTTGCTGTATGTATCAAGGGCATCCCTAACAGCTTAAAGCAGAAGGACAAAGTTCTTAGCTTGGGTGGCATCCACCGGATATTCCCAATCAATGTCGAGCCCGTCAAGTCTAAGGTTCCGTACAAGTGAGACTGCAGATGAGGCGAAGGTGGAGCGACTAGACACCGTCCCAGCTGGAGTTGCAAAATTTGCTGAATAGGTCCAGCCGCCAATCGAAAGCAGAACCTTTAGGTGCTAGTTTTTTTTCTTGAGGATGTAGAGCTGTTTTAAACAACCGTAGAGATTATCGCCATTGTCGTCTGTAGGATCACCTTCAAAATGTATATCAGTGTCGGCCTATTGATCCGACAAAAATCTAGTTTATTCCAACAGTTAGATAATACAATTTTACTGTTAGAGGTAGACCTACACGTTCCCCGTCTCTGGGTTAATATTTGCGAAGGCATATAGCACATGCGTGATCTTATCTGCTGGCATGTCTTGGGGAAAGAACTTTCTCCTATATATTGCCCTGTAACTGTTAGCTTTAGACGCATATGGAAGGGCAAGAAGGAGGCCAACCAATTCACGTAATATGCAACATTACAATAGCCATTGCCTTTTGGCTGGGAGGCTGTACGGCTTTCTACAAGTGAAGATGTATGTCCAAACGAACACCTGCATACGAGCAACAAGATTGCTAATTTGAAAAGCCCTGCCATGGTCTGTTTATAATTGTCTGTATAATATAAAATTCTGTTTACGAAGAGTTTTGTTATCTATTAAGTGGCTGAGGTTATTCAGGGTGGACGGTGAGGGGCCCCTCTGAAGAAAGGGGGCCCTCTGAAGGAAGGGGGCCCTCTATAGAAAGGGGACCCCTCAAAGGACAGGCTAAAGGTAAAAATGGCTTCTCCAGAAGTCTAACTTAGAATGGATTAGCGAGATTTAAGAGCAAAATCAAATCCTGATACTGTATACTGTAACCACTTTTTGTTTCAGGGTCCGTTAGTGGGCATCACAATGCTGCCGGCCACCCGCCTGC
>KV459589.1:4372-24479 GCA_001662645.1 Pseudogymnoascus sp. 03VT05 | reverse complement strand
CCTTAATAGTAGGCTACTAGCAAGTGATAAGAAGAGGCCTAGTGCAAAACAGTTATATGCTACAACAGGCAGCATGCAACTATATGTAGTTGCTAAGATACAAAAGCAACACCTCTAAGTAATGATTAACTTAGGAGTAACAGGCAACTTTATAACAAAGAAAGTAGCTGACACCTATAGAATTCAGACATAATTAAAATCTAATCCATACCCACTAATAGTAGTGGATGGGGAACTAATCTTATTAAACAATAGAATGGTGACTCTAGAGACAGTCCTATTAGAGATGGTTATGCTATAAGGGTATAAGGAGATAATATAGTTTGATATTATGCATATAGACAACTATGCATGCATCCTTAGAATGCTGTGGCTTAAGCAACATAATCTATACATTAATTAGGTACAGGAAGAGATTAGCTTAAACTACTATGTGTGTGAAAAAACGGACACAACGCAATAAGGGAGGAGGACCTCCTAGGACTAACATAAGGTGTGTGCAACCTCTACTAAGTCTAATGACCTAGCCTAGGCATCCTTACCAACAAGTATATTAGTAGAGTATAAGGAATACAGTAAGCTATTCTAGGAAGGCCCTAAAGACAAGGTGCTTCCTAAGCACTAACTATAGGATTACAAGATACCCTTAGAGAAAGACAAGAGTCCACCGTTTAGACTAATATACTAGCTATTAGAAAAAGAGCTAAAGGTACTAAAGGAGTACATTAATAACAACCTAGCAAAAGGATTCATTAAACCCTCTACATTACTAGTAGGAAGTCTAGTACTATTTGTACTAAAGAAGGACAGTTCCTTACAGTTATGTATAGACTATTAAGCGTTGAATAATATTACAGTAAAGGACAGGTATGCCCTGCCTTTAATCAATGAGCTACATAATAGATTTTAAGGAGTGAAGATCTTTAGTAAGCTGGATCTGTAAGGAGCATACAACCTAATCTGAATTAAGGCTAGGGAAGAGTAGAAAACAGCATTCTGCACCTACTATAGCCTATTTAAATATTAAGTTATGCCCTTTAGGCTAACAAACGCACCTACATCTATGCAACGACTAATGAATGATGCTTTGCACAAGTATTTGGACATTTTTGTCATTGTCTACTTAGACGACATCCTGGTTTATTTAACAAGCAAAGAAGAACACATTAAACATGTTAAACTCGTCCTAGAAAAAATAGGGAAGTATAACTTACTTCTAAAGCTAGAAAAATGCAAATTCCATAAGAACTAAGTTGAATTCTTAGGGTACATTATTAGAACGCATAGCATTAAGATGGACTAAGCAAAGGTCATAGTAGTGTTAGAATGGCTAACACCAACTATAGTTAAAGAAGTGCAGGCCTTCTTAGGCTTCGCCAACTTCTACTAAAGGTTTATTATAGGATATTCTAAGGTAGCTTAGCCACTTACAGAGCTTACCTAGAAGGATCTTGCGTTCAAATGGATGGATAAAGCAGAAGCTGCTTTTTAGGAACTTAAGACAAAGTTTACAGAAGCACCTATCCTTGCCACATTTGACCCTGCAAAGAAGATCATCCTTAAAACAGATTCTTCTGATTTTGTAATTAGAGCATGTCTAAATCAACTAGACAAGAACAGTAAGTTCAAACTAATTACATACTACTCTAGAAAACTGTCACCTATAGAACTCAACTATAACATCTATGACAAGGAGCTACTAGCTATTATCATTGCTTTTAAGCAATAGCAAGTATACCTTAAGGGATCCACCTACCCTATATAGTTATAGACGGATTATAAGAACCTTATATACTTCACTACAACTAAGGTGTTAAACTATAGACAAGTCTGTTAGGTAGAGACACTTATAGCCTACAACTTCATAATAACATATCATAAGGGCTTAGAGAACGCAAGAGCAGACGCTCTTAGCAAAAGGACTGACTACATCAGCCTAAAACAAGAAAGACCTAGAGTAATATTAAAGAAAACAGACGTAGGAATATAGTACAATGAGTTACTAGCAACGATCTCCATTGTTAAGGATATAGAACTTAAAAAGAGACTTAAGAAAGCTTATGTAATAGACAAATGTACAAAGTAAGTCCTAAACAAAGTTGACAGTGACTTCGCCATTAATGAACAGGGACTAATTTAATATAAAGGATTAGTGTATGTCCTAAGCCAAATGAGACGCCCACTAGTGCAAGAACAACACTTGCTACTAGCACATGGCCATTAGGGAGTAACACAAACCTTTAAACAAATCACTAGACACTACTACTTCCTAGGTATGAGGAAGCAAGTAGAAACAGTAGTTAGAGAGTGCAACATTTACAGCAAGTTAAAATCTAATAGGCACTTGCCTTACAGACAGCTTAAGTTGACACTAGTACCTAAGGGAGCATGGAAATTAATAGCTTTAGACTTTATAGTTAAGCTGCTGCTCTCTAAAGATCTGTTAACAGGAGTAGAATACAACTCTATCCTTGTTATTACAGAAAGACTCATAAAGTATAGAAAATTCATACTATACCTAGAGGCTAGTAATGCTAAAGCACTTGCATACACCTTCATTTAAGTCATATTAGCTAATCATAGGATGCTAGAAGAAATAATCTTAGACAGAGACAAGCTCTTCACCTTAAAATTCTAGAAATCATTAATGGCTCTATTAGGAACAAACCATAAGCTGTTAACAGCTTTTCACCCCTAAACAGATGGTTAAATGGAAAGACTAAGTTAGACCCTTAAACAGTACCTATAGAGTTATGTCAACTATTAGCAGGATAACTAGGTTTAGATTTTACCCATTGCATAATTTGCATACAACAGCATAATGGCGGAAACAACAAAAGTCTTACCATTCTTTGCCAACTATAGCTACTAGCTAGAAGCATATAGGCAGCTAAGACTAGATAAAGCAAGAGCAGAATAGGCCTAGATCATAGTAGAACAACTACAATCATTCTACAAACAACTTGTAACGGACATCTAATTCTTAAATGAACAATCTACTATATATGCAAACAAGAAGCATAGTATAGAACCTGCCTTTAAGGAGGGGGATAAAGTATACCTACTCTAGAAACACATCAAAACGAAACGACTAAGCACAAAGTTGGACTTTAAGAAATTAGGACCGTTTAAGATTTTAAACAAAGTCAGCTTAGTTAACTATAGACTACAGCTACCTAAGAACTCTAGACTCCACCTAGTCTTCTATGTCTTACTATTAGAACTAGCAAGAGGGGACACCCCTATTGCAATAGACACTAAACTCTAACCTAAGAATGAGATTATTAAATACAAGGTTAAGGTGATCCTAGACAGAAGGTTAGCAGGACACTAGGAAGAGTTTTTAATTAAATAGAAAGGGTATGAACCTATAGACAATTTATGGGAAATAGTAGGAAACCTCAGCTGCCTAGAGTTGCTAAAGGCGTTCTGCTGCCAACACCCTAGTATAATGGCAACAAGGCTGCATAATTAAAGGTTAAGAAATCTAGTTTAAGGTTAAGGACCTTAGGACTAGTAATAGGGGGACTAAGGATAGAGGCATCCTAGGCTTTAGCTGCAAGGCGATCCTTCTCCTCTGCTTCATTAAGCTCATCTAAAGACTTAAGACTATGCTGTAGCATTTCAGCACTATAGGTCTTAAGGGCTTTCTATTACTTGCAAAGGTGCATCTAACAAGCGTATGCCTCTTAGGCCTAGAGATGAGCCTCCTGTTCCTAGAACGCAGCTGCTTCCTCCTTAGCTTTAAGACGCTCCTCTTCCTTTTAAAGCTTCTCCTAGTTGCTAACTAAGGGAGCATAAGCGTTGCATTTTGAGTTATGACACATACACTTACTATAACGACAATGACTAGAAGCAACAACACAGGACTAAATATTACAAAGGCAGTTAGTGCATAATAGCATTAGGATTCTGTTCTTTTTAATACAATCAGCAAGTAGTTGACGTTCTTTGATTTTAGTATGCTTTAATGAAAACATAGTTGCAGCCTAACCTGCCTATGGAATAAAGGGACACTACTCTACTTAAGTAGTTAGCGTTTTCTTTAGTTAGCTATAGGCCTTAGGACTAGGCCTTAAGGGGGGGACCTAGTGTTATAGCTTAGATTAGGATGTGATTAGCTAGACAACTCCTAGGACAATAGGTCTCTAGAACCAATAGCATCCCTAACCCCACATGATGGATATTTAGATAGTTGGGATATTTAGGAATATCTAAATATCCAGAATATCCATTTGGCCACATGATGGATATTTGGATAGTTGGGATATTTAGGAATATCTAAATATCCAGAATATCCCTTTAGCACGACGCCTCTATATAAGTAGATAGTTAGTTCTTAGATAGGAGCTTTGTGCTCAACTTAATACAGTATTTGTTATATACTAGTAACGTGTTTTACAAAAGCCTTTGTGTCTAATCCCCTGCCTCCTCTGTTAAGTTAAACTAACAAAACCTCTATAAGTCTTATACGTTTAAGGTCTAGCGTTACACTAAGGAGTGCGTTAGTATCCCATTTAGTTTAGTTTCTATATCTCTAGAATTCTGTGGTGTATGTAAGGGTGCTGCTAGTCTACTTTAGTTAAAGCAGATAGTCTTTAGCAGTCTTAACCTTGTTAATGTTATTAAACATACAACAGATTTCCTTCTGAAATCCTTTCTAGTCTCTAAACATAGACTATATTGTGGCTATGCTTCCATATGTGTTGTTATATAGGAAGTAGTCCTTAAGGAAGGGCTTAACCTATTATAGGGCTTCCCCCCTAAGGTAGGACATAGTCTATAAGGCATAGCTGTCTATAGTAGGGAACTTGTTGTTATTAAAGTACTAGTACAGTTTAACCTATAGTAGGAATACTTTAAGATCCTTATAGTTGCTAGAGTATATGTTAGGCAACTTAACGCATAAGGTTTCCCTAAGTTTGTTAATAGCTAGTGTGTTAGGCATCTCTTTATTCTTAGGCTTAGACTTCTAAGACAAAGTTGGTGTAGTAAGGGCTTTCCCCTTTAAGCTGACAACAGACATGTTGCTTTGTGTATAAGCTAGTACCTTATAGAAGTGGTGCTTAAAGTGTAATGCTAGGTCTTAAACTATAAGACTTATAGAGGTTTTGTTAGTTTAACTTAATAGAGGAGGCAGGGGATTAGACACAAAGGCTTTTATAAAACACATTACTAGTATATAACAAATACTGTATTAAGTTAAGCACGAAGCTCCTATCTAAGAACTAACTATCTACTTATATAGAGGTGTTATGCTAAAGGGAATAGTTAGAATAGCAAACTCCATTACTATTCCTGCTATTCCTGCTATTCCATCACATGCTATAAGGAATAGTTAGAATAGCAAACTCTGTTGCTATTCCTGCTATTCCTACTATTCTATCATATAGGGTTAGGGATGCTATTAGTTCTAGAGACCTATTGCCCTAGGAGCTGTTTAGCTAATCACATCCTATCCTAATCCTAGCTGTAACATATAGTTGAGTTTATGCGTTCTAGTGTTTTTATGCCTTACTTACTTATATGCCTTACTTGCTTATAAAATACGTTATACTTAGTAAATTAATAAATAAATTCTATCTACCTAGTTCTATCCTATATAACTTACCTAAGCCTAATCTAGAAATTCCCCTTATTTATAAGGACATAGGGAACTATGTTATAAGTAGGTGTATATAGGAGTATAAGTTAGATATAGTTTAGTACAATCCTATAGGTCTACTAGAAAGGATATAAAAAAGATAAAGGGGGAGCTTCTAGCTTCCTACCCCTTAAATATCTATATTAGGTCTAACTTAGCTAATTGCCTTTATGCCTAACACATAACCTATAACTAGTCTATAATAGCCCTAACCCTAGTCCCTTAAGTGCTATAGTAAGGAGGCATCTTTACTACCATCTATAACTACCCTAAGTAAGGAGGCATCCTTACATTATTCTTATATAAGAATAGGTTAATTATAAGGCCTATAGTAAGTCCTAGCATTATGCCTAGGCTTACTATAAGTGCTATAGTATATATAGACTAAGTCTAGTATAGTAGTAACAACTGCCTTAAGTAGTAGTGTGTCTCCTAAATAATAATAAGCCTCTATTACTCATTATTAGGGCTAGCCTACATATACTAGGTATAGCCCTCCTTAGGATAAACAGCAGTTGCCCTATCTTTATCCCTCCTCTAGAGCTACTAGGAGAACTTCTCCTTAACAGCCTAGTTGTCTAGGGTATAGGACTATATGTCTAAGTTAAGGAACTTACTACTATTAATAGGGGTAGTAAGTTTAGCTAGTAAGGCCATTATAGGAGGTAGGGGTAGGAGAGTTTATACCTTATATAAGGGCTTCTAAGGGGGGTTAGCAGGGTTCTAAATAGAGGGGGGAGGGAGGAGCTTTAGAGGTCTTAATTAACCCCTAACTTACTATATAATTAAGCTAGTAAGTGTTACTAGCTTAACTACTTTAAAAAGGCTATATAAAACTATATACTCTTATTTAAGAGTATGTAGTCTCATTAGCTTAGTAACATTTCTAAAGAAGGGTTAGTAGCTAACTAGGTATATGGAGTTTTTGCCCTTAATTAATTGATTATATCATACACTGTCCCGGCCTCCTCTAGGAAGCTATGGAGGAGTTCTATATAAGCGACTTCCCCCTAACACCCTCTTTAACCCGCTTAATTGTTCATCCGCGATAAATAAACTGTTCGCTGTTTTATAATTTGCGGAAACTAGTCTACGCCTAGAGAGAGTGTTGCAAGTGTGCAAGTTAAAGGGTTAGGGTATTTGGGATTAATATTGAAATACGCGATGCTTATTCGTGTGGGCCTCATGTACAACCTCATATCCTGTGAGGTCAAAGTCAAAACCAGGCCAGAAAATCAGCATACCACTAGAAAGGAGCCCCTTGTCTCAAATTGTCGCTGAGGCGGTGGTTCATATGAAATGCCGATAGGGTATGAGAAAGTATATCAAGTGAAATTGCTGAGACTCAATAACTGTGTGACATGTGCCCGCACATTTCCTCAGAGAAGTGGCATACCACAGACTACCGGAGTGTTCTTCCTTCGTGTAAAATCTAGTTTATTGCGGCGCTAGCGTATGGTCGATATATAGGCTGACAGGTCTAAAGCTCGCCGTCTATGTCAAATAGCATTTATCCAATCATCGATTATGTTAAAAATATTCCCCCATTAACCCCGCTCTATAACTTGAATCCACCTGGAACAAAGTTCTGGAATATTTGGAATGGATCGTACTTTTGGCTGGCTGCCTTCAGTTTCTGAACATTATTGACCCCGTACCCGGTAATTGGGGACTGAGTCTTGTAGGCGTAGTTCAGGTACTTGAAGGCGTTCAAGGTTCCCTTCGACGTGGCAAAGGCGTTGGCGTTGGCGTACATGTCTGTCACGGCTGCAGTGACTGCTGCCTCATCCGCTGCGTTTGACCAGGAGGCGGTGAGAAGTGCGACTAGAAGAAAGAGTTGGTTTACAAGTCCAGTGATATGAGCAGGGATTTGAAAACGGGTTAAACTTACGAACGAGGTTGCCGCTCGATGCATGGAGACCAAGGGAGTTTCCGCCAGTAGCATCGCCAAACTTCGTGATCTGGGTTGGCAATGGCTGCAGCGAAAGGGACCAGGACAGGCCGTCAATACCAATAACAGACTGCAGGGAAGAGTTGGCCTGGTTGAATAGGTTGGTGAGGGTTGGCAGGTCGTTTGCGTATGTACCGGTGTAGAAGAGTTGTTCTCTTCCGTACACGTTGGAACCCTCGAGCTCGATGGCGAAGTCAGACATGTTGCTGATGCGCATAGTGTTGACCAGCTCTGGCTGGATGCTGGTATATTCATCAAAGACAGCCGGGTAGGCCTCGGCCTTTGTGTATTCATAGTTGTTGGCAACGATCCATCCACCTGCGTCCGCACTGTAAGCGTAGCTGTTGATAAGGGCGCCATAGATGTCGAATGACTTTTGGCCCGTGAAGTTCACGAAGGCAGCGAGCTGCTGTGGAATTGTGGATCCAGGATAGACGACGGATCCACCCCAGAATTTGTCTTGAGTGAAAACCTCGAGATCGATGCGGGTGACAACACCGAGGTTGTTGCTGCCTCCTTTGAGGGCAGACCAGAGGGTTGGGTTAGTTTTCGCGTTCGCAACAACGACCTGACCGGATGCGAGGACAACCTGAAAATGTCAGCAAATGTATCCTTACATAAAATGTGAAATATGTGAAATAAATCAGGGGTATCATACCTCGAATTCGGTAACGGTATCGCAGACAAGACCGTAACGTGGTGCAAAGAAAGACATTCCACCTCCAGTGATGAGCCCACCAACTCCAACAGAAGCGACACGACCACCAGAAACTCCGAGTCCCAACGCATCGAGCTTCATGTACACATCAACCCACCTATTTCCTGGTCCAACCGAAACAGTCGTCTTGTCGGATGAAACGGTGACATGGTTGAGCCCACTCAGGTCGATGTCGACTCCGTCCTGAATGGTAGCTGCTCCACCCCATGGTGTATGTCCACCACTCCTGATTGCGAACTTGCAGCCGGAGTCTACCAATTGGCCCACCAGCGAGAGCGTGCTCAGGATTCCGACTGCTTCTTGAACATCCGCGGTTGATGTCACAGATACGACACAGCTTGGCGTGATAGCGTTGTTCTGTGAAGAGAAGAACGACCCAATTGAGGCGCTGTAAGGCGTGGTGTTTGGAAGAGAGACCTTGCTACCCATGGCAAGCTTCAGGATTTGGCACTGAATAAGATTGTTAACTTTGCGGGTTCAATTGCATGCCGTTTGCCGCGGTCAGAAAGTTCAGCGCCCAGCATTACTTACGCAGTAAGTCCCCGCCGATGAGGTTGATGAAGCAGTTGCAGCAACATCTCGAGCTTGGGCATCACCAGTAACGGCGGCACTAGACGCAAGGCCAAGCAAACTTAGCAAAGCCACGGTGTGGTCAATTGACGGCTGAATAACCTTCATCCTGACTCCTGGGATATTGATTGAGGGTTGATTGGCTTTGGCTTTGCCCAAGAAGTAGGACGAGGCAGAAGGCTCAAGATGCAGAGGAGACAGGTCAGGACAATCAGGGAGCCCTCAGTAGAAGTACTCGAGGGAGCTTATTCAAGTGTTCTACGTAACTAACTTCATTATACAGCATTCAACCATCGTATACCGTATATCTAGCATTTCTCGGCCCACTTTAGCTCCGATAGAGAGGTACAGACCGCGCAGGTGCAATCCGAAAACGAAATCTCCGCGGGCATGTTTTCCAGGTTGCGTCTTTCCTGGGTAAACCTACTGCGTTGTTTGTTCAGGTACGACGGCTTCGGGCATGGATGTTTGAACCGACCCTCTTGCCACGCTCTTCTAGTCCGCGGTGCTGCGCGTGCTCGTCGGTTGGGGAAGTAAAACATATGCCCCGCAAACCCCAGCTGGTGGCGGTGATGAAGAAGCTCACTACTATGTAAGCCAATCGTCAACAAGTTATTCCACCCAACCCCTGATCAGTTTTGAGAGCACTGCCAACCTCAACCAACTGCGTCCTGTGCCTCCTGTCCTGCGCCTGTCGGCCTGTCTGTGCACAGTCGTATGTACCGCCGCCGAGGAAGCGACCTCAGCAGTGTGGGCGGCCCCGGGGAACGAATGACAGGCTTCCCGTTGGTGGACCCTGGCATGGTGGGGCGTATCAGGGACTCCGAGACATCCGTCAATCCACGAAGGATTTCCTGTGCATGCTTAGCACTTTATAGTTCAAGAATATGCTGGGGTAACTGCAGCCATTTACATACTATGTAGAAGGCGTGGACGCCAAGTTACTTGCACGGATTGCCGTATGTGGCCGCTAATTATTTCGCACTGTGATTATTGACAGACAGAGACTTGCTCGTAGTATGAATATGCGCTTCTCGCGTGCAGCCCCTTTTGGAAACGAGCGGCGTACTTCGCGGCGTCCAGTCTTCGCGACGTGATCCACACCGTCGATCTCTGAATCCGCGATCATCACTCTCATCGCTAAGCGATCACCTCCAGAATTTACCCTTCACAGTGTCCTTGCAGGCTTCAGTCCCATCATCCTTCGCGTATCTCAAATCGGCTGCACAGTATGTTATAGTCTCGCGAGTGAATGATGTCGGTGATGGTAATTGTAACTTACTCCAAAGCACAGTTCAAGTGGTAGTAACAGCGACTTACGGGCGCGCGTCGTCATCACTACAGTACCTTGTTATTCTAGCTGGGCAAGCGGACCAAGTGCTGCGCTGCTCCGCTGCTCCGGGGAATGATCGTAACCGACACCAGCTATATGGCACAAAGATGCATATGCCCATGGAAAGCGTCGCAACTCCTGGAAGGAGTTCCTACCACCCAGTCCTTAATTTCTTTCCAATTGGCCAGACCTTCTCTATCTGTCCACCTCTAATCGGTATCCCTCCCTCCCGCATATTAATCAAGACGGTCGTTGCCGTAGGAGGACGCTCGACCTTTGTTTTATATCCTCTGTGTTGACACTTGTCGCAAATGGCACCTCGAGTCACTCAATAGCTCTGAGGTTCCGTGAACCTCTGGAACTGTGATGCATAGGGTGTCATAGCAATAATATTCGCCATGACGCCAGCAGAAACCGCGGACAAGCCCCCCTCCACGACGAGGTTGGCGCTGATGGTGAGTAGAGACTCAGCAGTCAAGAACCCTCGCTGACCACAGATTTAAAGCTCGTTATCTGGATTGGCGTGTTCTTAGCTACATTATCTGTTCTCCTACGAGGCTATATCCGTCGGCAGTACAGCGGCGGCTTCCAGCTCGATGATATCTTTACTGCCTTTGCGCTGGCCATCCTCGTCGCATCAGCTATCATGTATACAGTCATCCGAGAGCCAATGTTCAATCTAGTTGAAATAACGGCAGGTATCCGGCCAATTCCTACAACCCCCGAAGCAGAGGCCATATTCGTTTCTGAAACGGAATTGTATCTGCGGATGCAATTCGCCATTACTCTCGCTTTCTGGTCGTGCTTATGGACAGTCAAGGCTTCGTTCTTAACTTTGTTTTACCCGCTTGGAAATGGGTTAAAGCTCGACCGTATGCTATGGTACGGCGCTACTGTAATCACAGTTATAGGATACGTATTTTGTGTCATCAGTTATCCAGTCTCTTGCACCGGGTTTACTATGGGTACGACTTAAACTAACCTATCTTATTGGGAACTACCGACTAACCGTATCTCACAGGCAGTTGCACATCTGAACATGCTATCCAACTCTCGCTTCTGAGTCTGAAGGGTAGCACTGCCCTGGATATTATCAGCGATCTTGCCAGTACGTCTCGCCCTATGATACTCCCCTTCCCAGCAACATCCTCTCTGTTTCACCTCTAACCCCAAATCTGCAGTTATCGTCCTCCCCTGGAAGCTTCTCTGGATAGTTAAGCGCTCACGCGCCGAGAAAATCGCCATCGGTTCCGTCGTCGGTCTCGGCGTAATCATCATCGCTTTCGCTGTCGTCCGCGTCATCGTCACGAACACCACACGCACCCACCCGGAACTGGTGTGGCTCGCCCTTTGGTCGGCCATAGAGAGCACCATCGCAGTCATCGTCGTGAGCCTAACCAGTCTTCGCGTATACATTGTGAAGGGCGCGAGGACGAGATCGGGGACCGGCACCGGGTCGGCTGGGAAGAGAGGAGGGGGCTATGCTTCCCGTGGACCTGGGTTCGAGAGCATTGCTGGTGCGACGGGCCCCAACGGCGGCGCAATCCAATTGAGTGAGTCGGGAAGTAGGGTGGTGAGGAATCATAACGGGGAGGTGAAACAGGGGAGTTTGAGTAACGATTCGGACGACTTTCTTGTGCAGTGAACAAAAAGCGATGGAGAGTATTTGGACATATCGCAAATGAGAGCGTGTGTCGTGACTATCGGCAAATAAAGGCTACCAGGAACACCAAGTTCTCAGAGTCAGTACCAACACTGTAGTACGCGAGAGATAATACTCTCAACTGCGTCAGCAAGATCTGATGTCTGGCTGGAGCCAACCATGGCAATGGTCAATGGCGATACCCAGGGGATCTACATAGACGCAAAGTCTGCACGAGGCAGGCTATCTTAACTCCTAAAGCCGCTGTAGTGCTAGAGCTGAACAGGGTTTATATGGTATATATCTTTCGATAACCAAGTAATTATCACATACGGCCATAGACTCAAGAGAACTGGGCATCCCGTCCGCTCTGCCATACATAAACTTGAGATCGGTGGATTAGTAGTTGGGTGGGTGACCACCAGCGAATACCCACTGTTGTATGTCTTTTGTCCTTTTATTTATGGGTAAAAGAATCACATACCATGTAAACTAGTAAAAAAGAATCATATACCATGTAATTGCAAAAAAGAACTATATACCATGCGCCCTCCCCACATAGTGCCTCCACCACTGCTCGCCCTAGCCCATAATCATAGAAACCATGCCGCCATCCTCAAATGTGAGGACGGAGTAGGAGGAAGAGGTTCAAGCCCATGAACCTCTTTCCTATTTCACCAGCTCGCCGGACTCTCCGGCGAGCTGCCTCCTTCCGAAACCACTCTTTTTTGGGCCTCCGCGTGAATTGGTGGAGGAAGGGATGGGGGAAAATGGGCCGAATAGGGGGGGGCTTCCTATTACGGTTTAGCACAGTAGAAAATAAAAAAATAGTATCACAGGGGTAAGCGATTCTTTGTTACTAGTTCACATGGTATATGATTCTTTTACCCTTTATTTATTATGTCTGTATATAAAAGGGCAGGAGCGGATGCCAAATGCAGCGCTAGTCACGCCAGCCACCCTCCTGCCTACTTGGGCAAGATGAGTAAAACTAGTGCGCCCCATAAAATTCTGTTTCGCTGTCAAGGGCCATTCAAATAAATCTGCTTAATCTGCTCTGCATCTTTATCCTTATGGAGAAAGTGGAAGTCCGTTGTTAGGCACAGTAGCTCGTTCCAAGTCGCATTCTAGCGCGGACGGTCTTCCCCGCATCTCAACATACTGTTTAAACGGCCATCTTATCATCAACTTATCCCCTCTGCATACTTAAGTTAGAGAATTGCATACTCGAAGAATACAAGAGGCACAATGTCCACAAAACCTTTCGACCGAGATCCTGAAAAGGATGGTAATTATGGTGGATCATCCCCCAAGAACGGCGATGACCAACCAGTATTCGACCACGTCGAAGAGCAACAAAGGGGAACTATATTGACACGCGTTGTCGACAGTTTTAAGCGGGACCCCACTACCAAAAGCACCCATACTTTCAAGGCCGAGGGCGGCGGTTTCGATCATGAGGGTGCCGCGCAGCGCACTGCCAACTCTGGCCTCGTTCGTAAGCTCAAGGGCAGACATCTGCAAATGATTGCCATCGGTGGTTCAATTGGCGAGTTCAACGCGAATCAATTAGAGAGAGGCGTCGCTAACAGTCCCCAGGTACTGGCCTTTTCGTTACATCTGGCGCTGCGCTTTCCAGGGGTGGACCTGCATCTCTGATCATTGCATATGGAATCATTGGCATCATGTTGTTCTGCACAGTTCAGGCTCTCGGCGAGCTGGCAGTTATTTTCCCTGTGGCCGGATCTTTTTCTGCGTATTCCACGCGGTTCATTGATCCTGCGTGGGGTTTCGCTATGGGATGGAACTATGCCATGCAGTGGTTGGTCGTTCTTCCGCTAGAAATTGTCGCCGCTTCCATCACCGTATCTTTTTGGCCAGGAGCTGCGGACACCAACTCTGCCGCATGGGTCACCATTTTCTTCGTATTGATTGTTTCAATAAACTTATTTGGCGTTCGAGGATACGGCGAGGCTGAATTCGTCTTCTCTATTATCAAGGTCATCGCTGTTATTGGCTTCATCGTATTGGGTATAGTCCTCAACTGCGGTGGTGGCCCGGTTGGTGGCTATATTGGCAACAGGTATTGGAAGACCGACAACGTCCCAGCGGACTACCAAGGATATATCCAGAGCTCCAAAAACCTACCTGGATCGATCCATTCTGGCCCTTTCAACAATGGATTCAAGGGACTTTGTAGCGTTTTTGTCACAGCCGCCTTCTCCTTCGCTGGAACTGAGCTTGTTGGTCTGGCCGCTGCTGAAGCTGGTAACCCGCGCAAGACCCTCCCAACCGCTATCAAGCAGGTGTTCTGGCGTATCTGCCTCTTTTATATGGTCGCTTTGACCATCGTGTCCCTCTTGGTTCCATACGGAGACTCCAGACTGCTCGGCACTGGTTCTACTGATGCCAAGGCCTCCCCTTTCGTCATCGCCATAGAAAACGCCTCAATTGCCGTTCTGCCGTCGATAATGAACGTTGTAGTACTCATTTCCGTTCTGTCCGTCGGTAATTCCGCCGTGTATGGCTCGTCCCGTACTCTCGCCGCTCTCGCAGAACAAAACCAAGCGCCACGTATCCTGGCATACATTGACCGCAAAGGGCGCCCAATAGTCGCCATAGGGGTTTCATCGACCATCGGTCTCCTCTGCTACGTCGTCGCTGGTGGACCACAAACGTCCACCACCGCTCTCAACTGGCTATACTCCCTCTCTGGGCTCTCTTCCATCTTCACATGGGGTTCCATCTGCCTGGCTCACATTCGCTTCCGCTCTGCGTGGAAAAAGCAAGGCCATTCTCTCGACGAGCTCGCTTTCCGCTCCCAAGTCGGCGTCTATGGGTCCTGGCTCGGCTTTATCCTCAATTGCCTCGTGCTCGTTGCTCAATTCTGGACTGCCGTCTGGCCTATTGGCTGGAAGCAGAAGACCTCCAACCAGATCGCTGAGAATTTCTTCTTGGCATATCTTGCGGCGCCTGTCGTGTTGTTCTGCTACTTCCCATACAAGTTCTACTTCAAGACACCTTTCATGCGCACGCACAATATAGACTTGGTTACTGGCCGTCGTGCGCTCGATACTGCTGAACTGATTGAGGAAGAGATGCGAGAGAAGAAGGCGTGGCCTAAGTGGAAGAAAGCGTACAGGTATATATGTTAGGTTCGTGCTTTAGCCTTTAAGTGTGGCGGAGATTTTCGAAATGGAGACTCCAGATGTTAGATGGCTATTAAATCATATATAAAACTGTGAGTTGTGTTGGTGTGTATTCGATGACCCGGACCTCATCGAGGGTCCTGTGCAAAGTTTTCAGTATAAACTTTAAGCTCTGCCTAATGTGTTATACGCGACAATGTCTTCTACAACCCTCAATAGGATGCTTCGCGGTTTGTGCCCATCGCCTGCGCCCTGCTACGGGCCCCTACCCGCCCCTCATCCGCTGAAACCGTCTACGGTCGCCCGACCCTGCCGCCTCTGCCACCCTGCCGCCCCCTGCCGCCCCCTGTAGCCTGACCCGTTTAGATGTCAAGTCGACATTTCCGCCCCTTTTACGCCACCCACCCCTGATTGATAAACCGTGATAAACCCTAAATGCGACCTAGTGGTCTATCATCATCGTCGCGTCGCGTTTGCTGCGCGTACCTACCTACCTACCTACCTACCTACCTTTATCTTCCTTATAATTGATCTTCCTTGTAATGTGTACTAACTGACTAACTAACTGACTAACGGAGCTGCTAGCCAGCTACCCTAGACAGCATCTGTTCATATGCCACTTTATAGCACTGTTATTAAGAGAGGAAAAGGAGGGAGACTAACTCTCTCTCTCATAGGGTTAGATAGCATGCTTAATTAGCTCTAGCTTAAACTCAGCCCCTTCTCCTACTATCTAGTGCATCACCTGCTCTACTATAGCGTCTACTATGTAGTTGTATTTCTATAGAGCGTACCACAACACCTATGGCGCTCCCACCCCATCTAGGTGTTAAAGGCATAGCGCCACCACATCATCTAGTAGATCACCACCCTCCTAGCACACCTTGTAGCCTAGGCGGCCAACCTACAGCTGCTATTAGATGGCTTACTGCCTATAGGCTTCCTGCCTATCCTAAGCAGCTATGCTTATAGGCACCACTATAGCTGCTACTACCTAACCTAGTTGCGTAACAACCTCTACTACCACCTAAAGAAGAAGCACGCCCTCTCTAGTAGCGCCTACGCCCCTTACATCTACACTGTTAAGCTATAGGGCTAGTTTAGCAATCCCTAAGCTTAGTACTAGATTGTCACTATTATAGAGGGTGGCCCTAGTGCTGCTTACTAGACAAGCAGCAGTAGTAGAGGGGACAGTAGTAGTAGTAGCAGCAGCAGTAACGCTATAAGGCAGCAGCTAGAGGGTTAAGAGTAGGAGCGCCTAGCTAGGCTAGGACAAGACTGCCTAGGCCAGAGCGCTAACCTACAGGCCTTAGAGACTACACTGTAGCTGTAGTACACATAGTGGCTAGCACAGTTTATAGGGAGGCTGCTAGACATCCTTGCTGCAAGCGCTGTCTAGCTAAGGACACAACTAGGGAGGGACTACGTCCTTAGGTGCTAGGAGGATGAGGACTTTATAAGCCTAATTAAGGACAAGCTTAAGCTGCGCTAGCTAGTGGTGCTGCTAGATAGGGTAGTTGATTGCTGCCTATAGACCCTCTCTACAACGCCTAAGCAGCTCTGCTGTTGGCTTAAGAGCTTCTACTTAATAGACTACTTCCTATAGCCCTTTAGCCTACTATAGACAGGCAGCGCCTAGAAGGGCTACACTACCCTATAGAGGCGCCTGCTCTGCTTTATCTTTAGGGCCTAGATGTTACAGCAGAACAGGAAGGCTAGCCAACTACAGGAGGGAAAGGGAGGAGGTTGCATAAGACTAACCCTAGTGCCTAGAGGGGCAGCAGAAGATATTAGTTCTAAGCGCATTATGTAACAGACTCTATAGACTATGTGAGAGTCCTAGTAGTCTAGGACTCTATAGACTATATAGGAGTCCTAGCAGTCTAGGACTCTAGGGACTTAAGTGAGTTCCTTAGAGTCCATTTAGCATGACGCTACTATATAAGTAAGTAGTTAGTTCTTAGATAGGAGCTTCGTGCTCAACTTAATACAGTATTTGTTATATACTAGTAATGTGTTTTATAAAAGCCTTTGTGTCTAATCCCCTGCCTCCTCTGTTAAGTTAAAACAAACGAAACCTCTATAAGTCTTATAGTTTAAGACCTAGCGTTACACTTTAAGCACCACTTCTATGAGGTACTAGCTTATACATAAAGCAACATGTCTGTTATTAGCTTAAAGGGGAAAGCCCCTACTACGCCAACTTTGTCTTAGAAGTCTAAGCCTAAGAATGAAGAGATGCCTAACGCACTAGCCATTAACGAACTTAGGGAAACCTTATGCGTTAAGTTGCCTAACACGTACTCTAGCAACTATAAGGATCTTGAAGTGTTCCTGCTATAGGTCAAACTGTACTAATACTTTAACAACAATAAGTTCCCTACTACAGACAGTTATGCCTTATAGACCACGTCCTACCTTAGGGGGGAAGCCCTATAATAGGTTAAGCCCTTCCTTAAGGACTACTTCCTACACAAGAACATGTGTAGAAGCATGGCTATAACACAGTCTATGTTCAGAGACAGGAAAGGATTTTAGAAGGAAATCCGTTGCATGTTTAGTAACATTAATAAGGTTAAGACTGCTAAAGACCATCTGCTTTAACTAAGGCAGACTAGCAGCGCTCTCACATACACCATAGAATTCCAGAGATATAGAAACTCAACCAAATAGGATACTAATGCACTCCTTAGCTACTACTGTTATGGTCTAAAGAGCTACGTTTACATAGAACTCACCTAAATGGAAAATCAGCCAATAGACATAGTGTTGCTAATTAAGCATATAGTCTAAATCAACAATTAACTATATAAGTTTCAGAAGGAAAAGCAAACCTATAATGGACCTAGGAGGTATAATAAGTATTAGAAGAACAAAGGCTATAGAAGAGACAATCACCCTAACTGTAGTTTTTATAGGCTATGATTATAACTGGGTTTTTTTAGATGTAACAGTGGCTAGGAACACCCTATGTATGCAGATATATTAGTTATGATTATAACCAACTCTTAGGGTTAAACTTCCTATACTGCTACAGCATTATTTTTAATGATCTAAGGCATATGAATAACTCATCTATTAATATAATAGAGGTTCCATCATCACTAGCCTATTTGCTAACAATAAATGTAGAATATAAGGCTGTGCTCTGTCTATAGCCACTCTGTTGCAAAGTAGTAAGCCTAGTTGGCTTAGTAGAGCATCTACACAAGATCCACTATAAGAAGCCAGAACTTAGGAGGCAGGCTAAGGACTGGATTTAGGATCTAAAAAGGGAGCTTAGGTGGATGTACAATTAGTCTATGATTTAATTACTAGTTAATGGATCTACCCCCTAACAGTAGTTCTTATAGATTAGGCGTCTAGTCTAGTTCTAGTTATATAGTATAGTAACTATAAACTTCTATGTCCACTTTAATCTAGATTGTGCATATAGGCTAGATCTTAGGGTTATGCTCTATACACTGCTATAACACAAATTAGAAGACATACAATACTATAAACAGCTTAGCTATTAATATAATGGAGGTCCCATTATTACTAGCCCATTTACTAACAATAAATGTAGAATATAAGGCTGTGCTCTGTCTACAGCCACTCTGTTGCAAAGCAGTGAGCCTAGTTGGCTTAGTAGAGCATCTACGTAAGATCCACTATAAGAAGCCAGAACTTAGGAGGCAGGCTAAGGACTAGATTCAGGATCTAAAAAGGGAGCTTAGGTAGACGTACAATTAGGCTATGATTTAATTACCAGCTAATGGATCTACCCCCTAGCTAGTACTTCTAGTACTAGATGGATTCTGTTGCTTATAATGTGTGTTTACTACTATAAGCTAAGATAGGGCTTAGAAACATGTAAGTAAGGAGCATTTAAAGAAGCAGAAGAAGGACTAGGAGATATTTAAGAGGGTACAACTTCAAACTTAGTTCAAGGATGGAAAAGAGAGGTATTAGGAGGTGGATGAATCTAAGGAGCAAGAGTTAGAGCCAGAGTGAGAGCCAGAGTTAGAGTAAGAGTAAGAGCAAGAGTTAGAGCCAGAGCTAGGACAGTTAGGTAAGTTATAAGATGCTACTGCTGCATACCACTTAAAAGAGTCTAATGAGTTGATTACTATAGGAGTTACTATAAACTCTAAGGCTAAGGATGTAATTAATTAGGAGATTAAGCAGTAGGAAGCTAAAGCTATAGAGCATAGGTTGGTAATGTAGGCTAACCTAGCATATACTAAGTTGGATTCATGGCTATAATTTACAAAGTGGCATGTAGTGTTAAGCAAGTCTAAGCATGATATGCTTAAGACATATAAGTTCTTATAGTATCTAGGACTAGAGGAAACTGAATTGCATTAACTGTTGCTTACATAGGATTGAATTAGGGAGCGTGCTCTTAATACACTAGAGAGTGTGGATTATAAGGATGCTCTTAAGTAGTGGGTCTTACTAAAGAACAAGGTTGTAAGCCAGTACCCATTTAAGCTGCTAGACAAGTCGTCCACTCTTACAAAGTACTCTTAGATCTAGGAGCAGTTTATCTACTATGTGCTCTATTGTAAGGATGCCTCCTTACACAGTGTACGTTTAGACCTATAAGGCAGCGCGCAGCACCAACACCACAGGGTGGCAGTGTAGGAGTTTAAGGGTCAGGGTAGATTTAGGTGGCATACAGGAGTGGATCTACAGGCACGCTAGGCTTAGCTGAGTTGGACCTAATATGGATAAATAAGGGGTAGGAAGCCTTACGCTCCTCCTTCATCTTGTTTGTATCCTTTATAGTAGACCTATAGGATTGCACCAACTCATATCTAACTTGCACTCCTATATGCAACTACTTATGATACAGTGCCCTATGTCCTTACATTATACAAAAAAGATCACGCCTGCTAGGGACAGCTGTACTTAAATAATATCCTACAACTAGAACGACTTAGGAGAACTACTGTTACACTACTGACTGCGACTTGGTGCTGTTTCAGAGCAGAGACCTAACGACTTCAAATAGCTGTGATTCTAGAGATCTTACAGACAGCTAGTGGATTAGGGTTTGATCCTATAGAGCAAGCTAGTAAAGTCACTAACACGTTGGCGCCAAATAGGATACGA
>KV459588.1:0-42532 GCA_001662645.1 Pseudogymnoascus sp. 03VT05 | reverse complement strand
TTACTTAGTTTTAAAGCAGTTAGTCTATTATTTATTAACATATCTGACGATGTTTACTTTGTAGACATAATTTATAGGCTAAAATAACATATCTTTATACCTATTAAGTAAGTCGCTCTAAAAATGGGAAAGCAGGTTTTAAATGTATAGGAAAGGTCAAATACGAGGTTTTAAAGATAGTTATTATAATACTGTTGAGATATTATGTTGTAAAATTCTAGCTTTTTGGTGAGAAATACCGTGCCTCACTCGCTTGTGTGCCTCGTTCGCTTGTGAAATACGTTAATCTTCCGATCATTACGGTAATTTTGCAACCCTAGGCACGTGAGATTTATTTAATCGTGGTCCCGTGATCGGTTTCTTAGCAGACCGGTGTTGGGAATGAAGATCGGGCTATGAAATATTCCGGAGTTTTGGCCCTGAAAAGCGGGTAATCTCCATAGTAAGGTCAGCGTTCCCACTGTACTCACTGGAGCCAGTGAAAACTCTGCGCTGAAAACAGTGGAAGCTTAGGGCTTCTAGTGATTACAGTAGGCTCTTCAAAGCCTATGAAAGCACTGCGTAGGTCCATTAGAATAGAGAGAACAATTGAATCATTTACTTGCAAAATCCTCAACAACCGGTAGGGGACTCTGGTTTATTATTTTCAGACCGGACCATGGTCCGGTCTGGGGTCGGTCCCCCATGACGCACCCTATTATTCTCTAATATTAAAGGTCTTAGATACTAGGGCAAGTATAGTTAGGCAACTGTTATGTTACTTGTGTCGCCGAAAAGTCTGTACAGGACTGTGCTTCTAGTCGTTATCAACAGTCATTATCAACAGTAATATTTCTAAGAGTTTCCAGTATTCGATGCTATTAAAAAGAATTACTAGCTATGTACATTTGAAAGATAATAACCTATCTTATTATTGCCATTTACAGGAACTCTGCTAGTTCCAATGACATACAGTCCCTGCAGAGGCTTTTGGGCTGCACGAGTATATTATAGTACCTCATAAAAACAACCAATCTACCCCCTCCCTTGCTAAATGATCCGTCCATCGTCCATCCCTAGCACCCTCCTCTCCCTTCCCAGCCTCCGCCTCCCCTTCTTCCCTATCTGCTCTATGCCAAATCCCCTCTAATACACCCGCCGCATTCGCAATATTCTCTGACCGCAGCTCAAGCCATAGATCTCTTAGCAAGCCACGTACGACGTCTCTCTGCGCCGGACCCCACGTCTCCGCACCGCTGATAAACGTCGGCCACACGAGGCACTTGAAGAGCGGGTCGTTTGTCGGGATCGTGCGGATTTCGGCGATTACTTGGTCTGCGAGCTGGGCGATAGACACAGCGGGATGGTGTGCTGGGTTTTCCGGACGCAGCACCCGCATCGTGTAGATGAAGACGGCGGATTTGTAGGCGCAAGCGAGACGGGTGCGCTTGTAGAGGTCGGACTGAGAGTATGGCGTTGCGGTGGTGCTAGTCTTTAGACTCCATGAGACGGGGTCAAAGGCGAGGATTTTGTTGATGATGGAGTTTGCGCCCATGGCGGTGGGCGTGGCGAAGGAGAGCTCGGTCTCGGAAATAGGTGGTTGGAGCGGACTCGTTGTTACTGCTGCTGCTGCTGTCTGTGCTTTCAACCAGCACTGCCAGTTCACGGCGAGGATCAGATATAGAAGATCGGCGGGGCAGCCGAGAAAGGACATCTTCTCCGACCGCCTGAGGTAGTTTAGACTAATTGCAGAGGGGAATATAGGTCGGGAGATCTTATATGGTTGGGCGAGCGTCGTGCCCATGATGTCTATTCTAAGGTGGCCGCATTAGACATGACAAGAATGAGTCTTCAAAGCTACTGCACTTACATAATACAGGTATCAAAGAAGTAGGAGTGTACAAGGGGGCTGGGAGACGAAGCATCTCTAGACCCCCCAATCTCGTTAGCAATACCTTCATCCCTCATCTCGGTTAACCTTTTCAACCCATTGAGGTGAATTCGCCACGTATCTTTGCCTGACTCAATCATCTCTATCCACACGAGCAATGCGATGGGAGCGATAACAAGATCACCATGCAGCCCGGCAAGATCCTGAATGTCTTTCCGCAACTGGGTAAGAACCCGTTGCTTATATAACAGTGCGTAGTAGAAAGACGGCTTCGGTACCGGTTGCATCCCGGTGCTAGAGCATGGGACAGCCAAAGGCGAGTTGGTATTTGATAAGAAAGAAGACGGATACAGATAGTTTGTCGCGTGGCTGGCCGACGTGGCAAGAATACAGTTCAAGATCAGGGGGCTGCTCCTGATCATGGCCATAAGGCTTCGAAATGGGTTGTTGCCGGGAATATCATAGAGGACTGCTTGGACACATAAAATGTTCGCGTCTATATAAGAGTTAGGTCAAGTGAAGCTAGGATCAGCAAAATGGTTGTCTACATACAATAATCTAGGTAGTACCGAGTCACGGGCCCAAGTCCTTGGAAAATGGGATCCACGGGCACTCTGAAGAATCGGTTATCTTGATACGCAATCTCTATGGGTATCGCTGCGTCGAGCTGGCTAGAGTTGCCATTAGGCGTCTGGAAGGCACTTGGGAGCGATTCCCTGAGATTCTTTGCGTCGTTAACCTCCTGAACCTGTGTTACATTAGCGGCCTCAAAGTCTTTCCCCATCATCTTCCCTCTGCTCGCAACCCCCTTGTTCCAGACAAGTGGTTTCTTGTAACCTAAACATTCTCGCCCTGACTGGTGGCATTTTGTACATGTTGGCCGGGTCCTATCGCACAGAACTCGACGGCGACGACAACTCCAGCATGGTACTTCTGACTTATCCAGTGGTTTGTATGCCTGGTTAACTGTTGAGCCTGGGATACCTTCACTAGGGCCTCGTGAACACTCTACGAGTGGATCGGTAACAAGAAGGCAAATATGATTCTCCATGTGCGGATCCGTTTATCAATCCGCCTATGGCAGTCATGTGGAAACGGGCAATATAGGTGCGATGATCTAGATGGACTGGGGTTTTAGCACAAGAGAAGAGATAAGTGGATATCACGTGACTAGACTACTTCGGTAGTTAGTCCTCACGGCTCCGTCAGGCCACATCAGAACAGAGTGGTCAGGTTTTCCAATATTTCTAACCATCGTTTTGCATATGTCCACTACGATCATAATCCCAATAATCCATTCGCGATAGGCTTCTAAAAGTGGGCAAGGGAGGAGCTAGAAAATGAGGGTACGTATACCTATTTGCAAATCGTCGGAGTGATGACTCGGACGGCCCAGACGGACTTCGCATGAAACTCATTATTACCAAAAATACACAGGTCAAATGTGCGCTAAAATCTTGTCTACAACTGGAACGCCTCGCGGTTGCACGTGATGTTGTCTTGGCTGCCTCTTTGGGAGAGGTGGGTCTCCCCAGCAGCCAAATAAAAAAGGATTAATTGGATTCTAAGAAATCCACTTGCATCAGCCTGGCAGCAAGAAAATACGCAATTATGGAGATAAAGCAATACCTAGTTAAAGTAGTATACACTGGTAGGATCTTTGCTGTCATTCATATACAAGCATCTAGCGTTCTCCTCTTGGCTTCCTATTTCGAATCTGATTTTTCTCTTGTAGCTCCGCTACTGCCTTTGGTGCCGGGTGCCGTGCACTTTATATAAAAGTATGCGTCGAGGCACGCTCATGCAGTTTCGTTAAATCTCAATTTAAAGTCCATGGTTCCATCTCCAAGCTTCTCTTGGGGTCTTTTCTCCTGTCCTTAATTTCAAACTTTCCACCTTCCGCCGCCGCGATGCCGGGTACAATAGCGCCTCATACCCGCCGGCGACTATCACATGTCCACATAACCCAGGACTCTGAGGATGCGATGGCTGAGGTCTGCAAGGTGCTTTCTTGGCAGCCGCCTATCCAGTATCCCAATACACACCAAGATTTTAACGAGTTTCTGCAAAACGAGAACAAGGAGCTCAAGAGAGTCGGAAGAGCACCTGCTCGCCTGGGTGTTTGTTTTAAGGATCTCTCAACTTGGGGAGCGGGAGGCCAACACGCCCCAGTTAAGACCTTGAAGCAGGCACTCTGGCGTACTTTAACAGGTCAAGATATCTACGAATGGACTCTCAAGCGTCTGATATCTCGTCCTCGGCCGGAAGATGGCCGACCGATAATTCGCAATTTCTCCGGAGTTGTCCGAAGCGGTGAGATAATGCTGTAGGTTAGTGTGGTATGTCAGCCGGACCAAATGATTAATATCTTTCAGCGTGCTCGGTCGGCCTGGATCTGGTTGTTCAACCTTTTTGCGGACTGTAGCGAATGACCATGCATCATTTTTGGGGGTGACGGGGTCCTTGGACTATTCTGGTCTCACCCCGCAGGAGATTTTGCACAATTATCGTGGAGAAGTCGCTTACACCCCAGAAGATGATGTCCATTTCCCGACCCTCACCGTCCGCCAGACCCTCGAATTCGCCTTAGAAAGTAAAACACCAAAGCGTCATAGAGCTGATATCTCAAGATACATCGAGATGTTTGCCCGAGTATTCGGAATCTCCCACGTACTCAACACGTTAGTTGGAGATGAGTATATCCGTGGCGTCTCTGGGGGTGAGCGGAAGCGTGTCTCAATCATTGAGTCTCTCGCTGCGAATTCGTCTGTCGTAGCTTGGGATAACTCTACCCGTGGGTTAGATGCAGCCTCGGCACTGGATTACGCAAGAAGTTTGAGGATCTTGACAGACACCTGCGGCAAGGCTACGATCGTCTCGCTGTACCAAGTGTCCGACGCCATCTATAACTTGGCCGACAAACTGCTATTGATTGACGAAGGGCGTATGATGTTCCAAGGACCAGCACGACTAGCCAAGACGTACTTTGAGAGTTTAGGATACGAATGCCAAGAGAGGCAGACAACCGCCGACTTTCTCGCGAGTGTGACTTCTGTCTCAGAACGTCGATTCAGAAAAGGATTTGAAAGTCGCGCTCCGAAAGGTGCTATAGAGTTGGAAAAGGCATTCCGTTCTAGCACATTCTACCAAGATGTGCAGAAACGCATTTTACAGTACGAGGCGGGCTTGTCAGGCCCGACTTCTCAGGGTGCAGTTGATTCCACGGAAGACCTTGATTTAGAATCATTCAAGGTGTTAGTGAGGGCGTCCAAGTCCCGCTACGTCCCTCCCAACTCGTCCTACTCTACATCTTTTCTCCGCCAGGTCTATATTTGCACAAAACGCGAATGGTGGCAATTAAAGGGGAATCCCACGCCTTTTTATGTCAAAACCGTATCAACCGTCGTTAACGCGCTAATTATCGGCTCGATGTTCTACGACCAGCCGACCACGTCAGACGGCGCGTTTTCCAGAGGCGGATTCATGTTTTACTCTTCCATCTTGCTCGGATGGATCCAACTTGCAGAACTGGAACATGAGTTCCATGGCCGGGACATTGTTAACAGGCAAAAGAGATTTGCCTTTGTAAAGCCAAGCGCAGTCAGTTTGGCAAGAGTTTTTGTGGACTTGTTGGTGGTTTTGGTGCAAGCAGTTTTATACTCTATTATCGCATATTTCCTTGCTGGGATGCAACAACTAGTAGGTTCTCGCAGTAATTTTGTCTTGCTTCCCTTCTCCGTCGTCCATCTTCATGAGTACCTGGAATAATGCACTAACATATCTCTATAGCCCGGACCATTCTTTACCTTTGTCCTGTTTATATATCTAACCTCTATCTGCTTGACGGCTCAATACCGCTTCATTGGGTCAATGTCGCCTAATTTCGAGGTTGCGCTTCGATACTGCGGCGTCTTGTTGCTAATCTACATTATATGGGGAGGCTATGTGATTTCCGGAGAAAATCTTATTAGACAAGTGCCGTGGTTTGGCTGGATTTACGTATGTTCTCAAGCCGTAGTCCCGAGTATGGCTAACAAAGAAATAGTACTTACTACCTATAACTTATACGTTTGAAGCAGTGATGGCTACGGAGTTTCACGGATTGGATCTAAACTGCTCCCCGGGCTCCATTATACCTCAAGGTTTAGGCTACCAAGAGACTACTTACCAGAGCTGTGCCATTGCTGGGAGTGTCTCGGGCTCGCTCAAACTGAGCGGAGACTCATATGTATCGGAAAGTTTCGGATTTTTGTACAGCCGCGTCTGGCAGAATTTTGGCATTTTATTACTCTTTACTATCGCGTTCATCATTCTCGCAGCCTGGTTCAGCGAGTTGTTTGAGTGGAGCAAGGGAGGCGGCGGCGCAATCGAGTACAAGAAGACAACCAAGCCTAAGGCTAACCGGTCAAAGGGCAAGGACGAGGAGGAAAATCCAGTGGACTTTGACGATCGAGCACCACCAGCGGTAGTGGGTCGGACGATCTTGGATGACTCTGACGCTCCTCCAAGCTTAGCCGTAAGCAAGTCGGCTTTCACTTGGCATGACCTTTCCTATACTATTCCATACGACGGTAGCACAAGGACGCTGTTGAACAAAATATCGGGATATTGCGCACCAGGTGAAATGACTGCACTAGTAGGATCCTCTGGTGCTGGAAAGACCACACGTATGTTTAAATGTCCGTTCTATAAGAACAACAGCTTACCGAATCTAGTCCTGAAAGCCCTATCTCAACGGCAGCGTGTTGGCGAGCTGAGTGGAGATGTACTCCTAGATGGAATTCCACTCGGTAGTAATTTCCAAAGGAAGATTGGGTTCTGCGAGCAGATGGATGTCCACGATGAAAGCAGCACGATTCGCGAAGCTTTTGAATTTTCAGCCCTGCTCCGTCAGCCCACATATGTTCCACGGGCCGAAAAGTTGGCATATGTCCAGACTGTGTTAAAGATGCTGGAGCTTGTGGAGATGCAGGATGCTATCATTTGGTCTCTGCCACTGGAGCAGAAGAAGCGTACGACGATTGGTGTCGAGCTATGCGCGAAGCCAACGAATGTATTATTCCTCGATGAGCCGACGAGTGGCCTCGATGGTCAGGGTGCGTTGAATATCTTGAATACGCTCAAACGACTTTCTGGGGCTGGCCTAGCGATCATTTGCACCATTCATCAAGCCACACAACAGCAATTTACTCTGGTAAGAAACCGCGTCGTATTGGGATTGCATAGGCTAATCAACCAAGTTTGACAAAGTTTTGGCGTTAAACCCCGGCGGCAACACGTTTTACTTTGGTGACATTGGCCATTCCGGAGAGACGATTTTCAAGTACTTCGCAGCCCACAGCGTCCCTATAGCAAAAGGGAAGAATGTTGCAGACTTCCTCATCGAGGTCGGTGTGGGCGTTTTGATGCCGACAAGTGGTCCCGCCCTTGACTTCAATGAAGTCTGGCGGAAGTCATCAGAGGCCCAGGCACTACAAGTGGTCATCGAGAATATCTGCGGCCGAGCTAAATTTAGCGATCAGGAACCATCATCAGAATCCGGATCGTCATCAGATTTCTCAGCCTCAACTTTCCAGCAGACAGTTCTCCTCACCCAACGCGTGAGCAGGCAGTACTGGCGCACACCAGAGTACCCCTACTCCCGGCTCTATGCCTCTTTCGTGCACGCCGTGCTCAACGGCTTCACCTTTTTCCAGCTCGGCAACGGCATCACCGACATACAGTCGCGCATGTTCTCCTGCTTTCTCATTCTCATGCTGGTCCCGGAGTTCATGAACGCCACGTCCATGAGGTTCATTGCGAACCGAGATATTTGGGAGGCACGTGAGTATCCGAGCAGGATCTACGGCTGGGTTGCCTTTACGGTTGCGCAAATCGTTTCGGAGCTGCCGTACGCGGTCGTGGGTGCTGTGATATTCTTCGTCCTGTTTTACTTTCCTGTGGGCTTGCCACTTGGTCTCCCGGCTGGGTATACATTCCTAATGGTGCTATTTTTCCATCTCTTCGCCACTAGTTGGGGTCAGTGGGTCGGGGCGTTAAGGTAAGATTTTCAATCTCTTTTGTTATGCAGATTAGTTTACTGACTATCTTGATATACAGCAAAGACGCAACCGTAGCCGCGAACCTCATGCCCTTCATGGTCATTATGTGCGAGCTCTTCAACGGCGTCCTCCGTCCACAGATGGAGATGCCCGTCATTTGGAGATACACCATGTACTACGTAGCGCCCTTCACTTACTGGATTGGCGGCATCCTGTCAACCGTTCTGGCGGGCCAACCCGTCATCTGTGCTGAAAAAGACCTGAGCTTCTTCGTCCCCCCAGAGGGGCAGACATGTGCCATGTATGCGGAGGCTTGGCTGTCGTCGACGACGGGCTATCTGATTGATCCGGGATTCCCGGCGCGGTGTGCGTATTGCAAGTATTCTATCGCTGATGAAGTGAGTCCTATCCCCATTTTCACTCCCTCCTTTATGTTTATCAATCTATTCCCTGTCCATAAAGGCTGACAAAACCCCTCAGTACCTCTTCGGACTAAACCTCGACGTCTCAAAGCGATGGCCCTACTTTGGGATATTTATCGGATTTGTTGTCTCTAATATGATACTCGTCTTA
This sequence comes from Pseudogymnoascus sp. 03VT05, assembly GCA_001662645.1. NCBI lineage: Eukaryota > Fungi > Ascomycota > Leotiomycetes > Thelebolales > Thelebolaceae > Pseudogymnoascus > Pseudogymnoascus sp. 03VT05. The sequence continues at coordinate 34,048 of KV459588.1, read as the reverse complement.
GCATTTATGAAACTGTATACGTGGCGGAATTTTTCGAATAAAAGACATTAGACAGGCAGATAGAAGGGGAGGGTAAGTAAAAATTCATATTAGATAGTTTAAACTGGGGTTAACTTAAATTTTGGAAATAGTGGTGCGCTGTTCCTTTTCCAACATGGTCATGCGTGGTGGTGTGTTTCTAGATTATTTGTACTTAGTGTATTAAGTAGATCTTAGCTGTCAATAAGTAAACTAGGTCTAGTTGACTCTTTCTTCTAACTAATAAAAGAGAAGGTTAATGGTTTTATATGGGGATGCCTACAACAGGCTAATGCGCGCAAAGATTAAATCTCAGGGACCGAAAAGCCACATCTTGATGCCCAACAAACACTTTCCGCTTCTCCATAAGCTCAACTCGCAACCCCTTCGCCTCAACCATTCCCATTAGACTCTCTCCACTCTCACCTTGATCCCTAAGCCACTGACCAGCCCTCTGCGATGGCACATTCCCCGTCGAAATCACGGTGATTGCCGGATCAACCAACAACAACAGTGCTAAAATCTTCCTACACCCGGGCTTAGTGGGATCCCGCAACGAAAATGACTGCACGCGGTGCTGGAAGACATTCGGAAAAGTGAGGAGTCGGCCCTGCTGACACTCAACGTCGATGATTTCCTGCACGCGTGATCCGTTGTTTTCACAGCCGTAGATGGCGCCGATCCAGGGGGGGTCGATTTGGTTCAATACGTAGTAGGGGACATCGTAGTCAGATTCTTGACGGAAGGAGAGGCAACTTTTAGTAATGTTTGTGCTGGAGTAGGGTTGTTGACGAGCATCGTTCCGGCGCAATTAAATATTAAGAATAATACACTTTAATACACTTTGAAAGAAATTGTTTTGAGTTTCCTTGTATTTAATCGACAATATAATCTTTTCAACTGCTGTCTACACACGCCAACGTTGGCCTAGTAAAAAGCCTCCCTTTCGTCTGTCCCGCTTCCAAACGAAGTAAGCCTTCGTTCACCTTGCTAAAAGGTATCTCTTCCAAGTCTGGCGTTATCTTTCCTTCACTTATCAAGGCCAAGACAGTTCGGAGGTCCTCCTTGGTCCCACCTAACGAACCCCGGATTTCAACGCTCTTATGGACAATAGAAAATGTAGGTAAAGCCAACTTTTCGTCTCCTAAACCGGTTAGGACGATACGCCCGGACGGCTTGACGGCGTCGAGAGCCGCAGTCATTGTCGAGGTGATCCCAACAAAGTCTACGACAACGTCAAATGTAACATCCTTTGCATCCTCAAGACTGGGAGAAACAGGCCTTCGCACCATCTCGCTTTGCCGCCTCAAATTTGCTACTATCAATGTCGAAGCCATACACGATAGCTCCTTGAAGCGACGCAATTCTCAGACCAATTGATCCTAGACCGCCTAGACCGAAGATGGCGACAGTCGTTGATGCTGTGACTCCGCCTGTCGTCACAACAGCGTGATAAGACGTCGCAACCGCATCTGTCGCGACAGAGGCTTGCTCAAAGCTAAAATTGTCTGGGATAGGTTCGAGATATTTGACAGGGACAATGGCGTATTCGGCATATCCGCCATCGTTGTTGAGACCAATCTCACCAGCTGGTCCTGTCAAGGCTACCGCTACTCTGTCGCCTATGTTCACCTCTGATACGCCTTCTCCTAATGCGATGACTTTCCCGGCAACCTCGTGACCGAGGGTAATAGGCCGTTGTTGGATCCATTACCCCCCTGTTCAACTGATGATATGGCTGTCTGAGTGGCATAATCCGCAAGTTTCAACTTGGATAAGCACCTCAGCTGTAGAAGGTTCTGGGACTGCAATATCTTCAAGATGGAGACCACTATTGGGGCCGGTCCAGCGATAAGCCTTCATAACGGGAGTTGTGAAAGATTTGTAGGCGTGGGTGGTTTATAGATCAAGTGTCCAGGCAGTATCAACAGTACAAAATAAAAGCGTCCTGTTTGAAGGGAGACGGTGCAGGATTCTATTGAATGTTGTTATGTTTCTCAGTGGCTACAGTCGGGGAAGCTTCATTCCATTAAATAATTGATCATTAAGGTACGTAGAATTACAGTCGCATGGGCGTTTGAGCGACCCCGCTGCATCCAAAACCGCCGAGGTGGTGATATTTGCGGGGTACAACAGCGGCGATGAGAGTGATGGTCAGAAAGGGGAGGGGATATTAACCAACGCACTGTCCTTAACGCCGCTCATGTCGTCAGGAAAGTCCAACCTTACCCCCAACCTCACCTTTACCCCATCCTACAAACCTCCCCAAAAACCACGTCAACTCCCTGTCAACACCCTGCAATGACCACCGCCCCCGCACCCCTCCCTCTCCATCCTCACCTCCCCGCATGCTACGTTCCACCCGTTCGCCAACAACACTATTGACTACATGAGAGTCCGGTCCCTCCGCATGCACCCTAATATGCTAAGTGGACTTGTTTTTGGCTAGGTTCCCCGCCCTTGGCCAACCCCCAATTCTTGGTCAACCCCGCTCGAGATCCCGCCCTGTCTGCTGCTTCTAACGCTAGTTTAAGCTGCGGGTAATCATGACCCGCTTAGCCATTCCTTGTTTCGATAATTATTCAGTCTGATTTCTCGAGACGTTTGATTTCTCGAGGTAATGGTTTAGCTTCAATTTAAAGAACCTCGGCTCCTTTCTATATGGCGGGGATGGTCATGGCGAGGCATTTTAGCCCCACGCGCTGCTATACCCCTCACCAAGGTAAGGTACACGCAACATTGTAGTATTAGTCCAAAGGAGTTACAAAATCCTAAAACCCCGACTATTGTTCAGATTTACCGTACCATAAGGTCTTGACCAGCAATATATCACAAAGGAACTTCCTCACCGCCGCCTTAATTCTCCTACATATCCTACATAAAATATCATTTTCAGTAAGAATAAAATGACGTCTGAAACATACCTTCACGAAGCCACTGGTCACGGCTCTGACCGCACTCTTCCAGGTGCTGTCGTTGTAGCAGCTGACAAAAATGGCAAGTTTCTCTTTAATGACCATTTTTTTACAATATTCTGATCTCTCATTTCTAGGAATCACCTACACTTTCGCCTCTGGATCCCAATCCCTCAATCCCGCTTCTCCTCTCTTTGAAAAACCATTTGCAGTTGACACTACAATGTGGATTGCCTCATGCACAAAGCTCCTTACAGCAATCAGTGTCCTGCAGTGTGTGGAGAAGGGGCTCCTGAATCTAGATGCCGACCTCTCGCATGTTCTTACCGAGTTCAACGAAATTCAAATCCTCACTGGATTCGACGACAATGAAAAACCAGTCTATAAAAAGCCGAAAAGTAAAATCACCCTGAGAACCCTTCTTAGCCACAGCAGTGGTTTTGGATACGCAGGATTTGATCCGAGGCTCAAGAAAGAAGTTCAATATAGAGGCGGTCAAATTGATATAACAGGCGACTTAGTATGCTATCTCATAATTATTAAAAGCAATAACTAACTTATTTCCCAGATGGGACATATTTTGCTCCCTCTTCTCTATGAACCCGGTACACAATGGTCTTACGGAGTCGGACTTGACTGGGCCGGCCTTGCAATTGAACGAGTCACGGGGCAATCCCTTTCCGCCTACATGGAAACAAATATAATTAATCCACTCGGCATGACCTCCACATCCTTCAAACTCCAATCTAGAGAAGACATCTTGGCAGCTCGATCAGACATGAGCCTACGGCTGCCAGATGGCTCTCTCATCCCCAGCCCCACACGCTACTTCCCCGAAGACTCCAAAGACGACTTTGGTGGAGCTGGTCTCTTTTCTTGCGCACAGGATTACATCAAAGTCTTAATTGATCTCCTACAGGATGACTCAAAATTGTTCTCTCCCACAAGTAAGGAAGAGTTGTTCAAGCAGCAGCTTTCTACCGGGTCCAAGGCAGCACTGAATTTTGTTCTGTATGGCGATTATGAGGGCAACACGAATGGAGAAGTGGGTATGCTGTTTAGTGGTGGGTTGCCACCAGGGACAGATGTGGGATATTCAGTTGGAGGTTTGCTTGTAGATAGCGCTAATGGCGCGGGTCCGAATAGGAGGAGCAAAGGTGCGCTGTCGTGGAGTGGATTGCCAAATTTGCATTGGATGGTCGACAGGGAAAGAGGAGTTGCGTTGTTTTATGGGAGCCAGTTGCTTCCTCCAGGGGATATTAAAACAGCGGAGACTTTTGCGAAGTTTGAAGAGAGTATTTATAAAGGAGAGCTATAAAGAGAGCTTTAAAGGGAGAGAATCTTTTCGGAGCTTCTAGATAAATACAGATATTCTTTATATTCACAGAAGTATCGTGGATTGTTTGTGATAGCCTATGACCTGTCCTCTACACCGTCTATTTTTGTCTCTACGCCATTCAGTCTGAGGGATTTATGCAATATAAAGATATAGGGTTAATAACTCAAGCTGGCATATGAGTTTTTGTACTAACTCGAACTCACCAGTCGATTTGCATGATTGACTCAACTAACAACCGTAGTGTACTGCCTAGGACATTAAAAAAGTCGACTGGTTAAAGCCATTAATTCATCTGTACATGTCTGCTCAGAGTAGCCTATAATCATTCGCTATGCATCTATCTATGCTTTCGTCAACTCCAGCCCAACAAGCTGTCCATTCTTCCTCCGACCCTCCAAAAGTTTAATAAAAGCAGCAGAACCCCATCCATAAGAAGAATTTTGCAAAGCCCTGTCCGTAATTTGGTCTTCCTGATTGTAGTATCCTGGCGTACAATCCTTCACAAAATCTGCCTGCAACTTCCCCCCTTCCATAATGGTCTGGACCCACTTGTCCTCTGCCTCTTGTTCCGCCTCAACACTCTTAACCTTCCTTTCACTGCATTCCTTGACCACATAGGCAATGTGCTTGGCTTGCTCACCTAACATATGCGAGAAATTGGGGGTCATGCCCGATTGGACAATGCTAACAACGAGTATATTTGGAAAGCCTCGCGTCCAGAATCCTTGAAGCGTGCTTGTTTACTCACCGTACTCTCATTTTTCACTGAGGGTAGTTCCGTCAACTCCCGTAATCTCAATACCAACTCTCTTGCTGTAATCAGTGCTGAACTCGAATCCGGTGGCATAGACGATAGCATCCAACTTGATTTCTTCGCCATTTGCCACAATTCCATTTTCAGTGACACGTTCGATTCCCTTTCCGTTTGTGTCTACTAGGGTAACATTCTCTTGGTTGAAAACCGGGAGGTACTCATCGTGGAAACAGGGCCGCTTGCAGAACTGGTTATAATACGCCTTCAGCTTCTCCGCGAGCGCTGGGTCTTTTATAATCTGATCCACTCTAGCTCGAACTTGCTCCATCTTTCTAAAATCAGCCATTTGTAGAGCAGAGGCGGATTGATTTGCAGTGGGTTGATCGGCTCCTCCAAGGACTGAAAGGTTTCTCAAGATGTCGATCCAACCATCTTGTACAAGGTCTTCATCTTGATGCCCTCCAGAGACAATGATATTGAAATTGTCCATCCTTTTCTGTTGCCATCCTTTCGTCAACAAAGAAGCCCAGGTTAGGTCAGTTGGTTGATCAAGTCGCTTGTCAACCGAAGATGGAGTCCGTTGAAACACATAGAGCTGACCAGCTCGGCGAGCAAGGTGGGGAATTGACTGGACTGCCGTGGCACCGGTTCCAATGACTCCAACACGCTTATCGGCCAGTTTGCTCAACCCTCCTGTTGTGTTGCCCCCAGTATAATCGTAATCCCATCGACTAGTGTGAAAACTGTGTCCCTTGTACGGAACACCAGGAAGCTTTGGCTTATGAAGAGGGCCACCCGCAGTGGCAACGAATTGAGCGCGGATAGTGTCGCCACGATTTGTTCTTGCAATCCAGCGATAGGCAGTCGCATCCCACTCCAGACCGAGAACTTCGGTCTGGAACAAGGCTTTATCGTAAAGTCCAAAATGCTTTCCGATGTTGCGAGCATGTTCAAACAACTCTGGTGCTCTGGTGTACTTTTCCGTCGGCATATAGTTGAGCTCTTCTAACAATGGCATATAGATGTATGATTCAAGGTCACACGTAGCGAGTTATGAACAATTCAAGCCAACCACAACTTTAGGATAGACCGAGGGAGAGTTTCAACAGAGGGCGGCACGAGTACATTGACAGATTCTGGGGTAAGCGGAAGGAAATAAACTAGACAGAAAGGAGGTAATGGCGTTGGAAGTAATATATAAAGGTATACGGAAATGTCCAAGATCTCACAAGAAGACATTTAAGGATTCAAAACTTGAGCGTAGACGATATCAACAAATATGGCTCTTGAAAATAAAGCAGAGAATGAACAGGCTGTACTGAGCCCCGACCCCGACCCCTGAGACACTATACCCCGAATCTCACACTCGCTGACATTATACCAGATGACGATAGAAAACATCAGCCCTCAACACCTAGAGTCTCAATTGACAGCGACACCAGCCAATGTCGAGCTCCTTGCCGAAGAACTTGCTCTTGAAGCTACCCACTATGTTGACGCTGTTGGATGGAAGTTCCTTATAGAGCCCTACACGGTGAAGAATATCATCATCCTTATCCTGGGTATTACTAATATTCTACAAGTTTGGCTCTCTTGCTGCGATGTCCTTTGGCTTGTTCTGTGCTGCATGGGGATTTGCTCCTCCGGCATCAGTTCTGATCTGGATTAACGCTGATATCGGTATTGAGTCCCATTTACCCGTCATGGTCATATTCTGATTGACGTAAGATCCAAGAGCCAAACCAACGGCGCTCTTTTCTCTGTTATGCAAACTATTGGGACAACACTGGGTTATATGTTCGTTGGTCGGTTGTCCGAGATATATGGTAGACGCTGGGTTATGATCGTTTTTACACTTTTTGGGCTGGTTGGATGTAGGATTGCCCTTACTACTTCCTCTCTGAACCCTGCTTACATTTTTTTTTTTTTTAGCAATTGTTGCTGGAACAGCTCACGACCTAAATGCATTTATTGGAGCAAATGTAGTCTTTTACTCCTCTTTAGTAAATGCTGCGTCTAACTGTTTTAGATCCTTATGGGCCTTGCAACTGGCGCACAACGCTGCTATGCGTTTCTAGCTGGAGGTAGGCTCTTTGATATTCTGAAACAAGCTAGAAACTACTAATGTAACTTAGAACTCATGCCTAATAAGCACAAGATGCTTGGTATGGCTATAGTTGTCCTGTTTTGTTTACCAGGGACTGCCATGGGCGCATTTTTTGCACGATCACTTGTTGAATACGCCTCGTGGAGATGGATTTATTACATATATATCATTGCACAGAGTACGTTTACCTGCTCTAATTCTGCAGCTAGCCAACTTGCTGACAATCTTTAGCCATATCTCTTGCTCTTTGTGTCTGTCGTCTGCTACTTCCCCAAGGAAGCTGCCCAAGCATTCAATGAGCGCGAGCAAACCAAAAAACTTGATTTTATTGGGATGTTTCTCTTGGTTGCTGTCTCGTCTTGTTTATCCTCGGCATCATGACCGGTGGGTCGCCATATCCTTGGAAGTCTGGTAAGTGTTGGGGGATTTGTCTCCTGATATGCAGTAGCTAACCACGCTCCTAATAGCCAAGGTTCTCGGAATGGTGGTATCAGGAGGGGTTTGTCTCATAGCCCTTTTCGTATGGGAGGTCTATCAAGGAGAGAACGAATCTTTTGCTGTTCATCTGTTTAAAGATGTTTGAGGCTTTGGAATGAACTGCATCTGCTCAGCCGTAGGAGGGATTTTGTACGTCGCTTTAAGCATCATCTAGCCAACTCGTAAGTATTCCTTTCTGTTGTAATAGTGTGTTCTAACAGCCTGCACAGGTTGCATATATGTATAGCACCTGATCGTCATGGCAAACATCGGTGCTATGTCTTGAACAGTTGGTTTCGGTCTTTGGGGAGGGATGGTCTTCCTGGGACCTTTGTGGGGTGCGTATCTCAATCCTAAAGTAACTCAAAATGCTTACACAAAAGCAGGCCCCATCGGGCACCCAAAATGGACCTTGATCATCTCGAATATATGGATGACCGCATTTATCGGAGCTCTAGCCCATTGCAATCCGAATAATAAGACATTTGCGATTGTCTGCTCATTCCTTGCTGCTCTGCCCATCGGGTTTATTGAGCAACAAACAGGAGCCATCGCCCAGCTTGTGGTAGGTGACAGGGAAATCGGTACATCTTTCGGAACTATGGGTGCGTAAGGGTTGGAACTGGGGCAATTTGGACAGGCATCGTGTAGACCATCTTGAGTGGTGAGCATTCCAAATGCATATATGAGAAGCCTGAGACTGATATCTTCAAAGCAAAAATTCCCGTCGAACTTGAAGCTCATATCCTGCCCGCGGCGCTCAACGCTGGTCTCCCTGCATCTTCGATCGCTGACCTTTTTGCTGCTATTTTTGCATCTTCTGAGACAGCGATGGCCGCTGTTCCTGGAATTAACGCCGACATCATCAAGGCTGTTGGTAGAGCCCAGCTAGATGAATACGCAGCTGCCTATTGCTATGTTTACTATGCAACCATACCATTCGGGGTTCTGGCAACTGCCTCTGCCGTCGCTCTACGCCCAGTTGCCCATTTACTGACTAGCAATGTGCCGAAAATGGTCGAGAATCCACAGGCACATCACGGTAACCGAGACTTAGAGAAGACCATGGATTAAGTGTGGGAAGGACTTATAAAAGGGGAATAGACGCAGGACGCAGTGAAGGGACTTTTAATTCCACTTGAGCTCATGATGTGGCTTCAATGACCAGCTCAGCTTTACCTTAAGAGTTTTCCCCTATGCATAGCTTAGGTTTGAAACATGACCTGTCGTGAGGGATTACGGCTCTTTCGTGAGAAAGGGGTGGTTGGTACTTGACTAGTAAAGATATCGAGGGGGGTAAGAGGCTGCTTCGGAACGCATTGATTATGTTACTAAGATTATTAGATGGTTTCAACCTGATTCTACACGGCATACCACGTAAATCCCACGTATACCAATGACAATTTTCTAATCTGCAGCTCACCGTTACTCTACCGTCAGTTGAAAATGCCAAGAGTGGTACGATTCCCGATGCTTGAAGCTGCGTTGCGGCTTCCTAACCTCGCGCTAGTAACAGCAGCCTGCATGCACGGTAGACGAATAGAGACTGCAGCAAACAATACCTAGAGTGAAACAGTAGATATTAGCAGGAAATACGTCGAGGTGGGGGAAAAGCTATAAGAAATGCAATTCTCGCCGTTAGGTGGACCTCGAGTTATTTATTCTAGCGTCATTAGGCCCCATCGTTTCCTATCCTTGAATCGTACCCATTCCGTATCCACGAGCGAGCGAGGTAGCTCCGCAATGGACGGCAATCGCCAAAATAGAATGGTCACGGCTGCCGAAGACGTTATCGATTACTCCTTGAGCTCTGCATGGGTGGCTCGTGTGCAGGGAAAGGGGGGGCTCACTGCACATCTAGGCCAGCGTTAGCTGCGTTCGTGGTGCTGGTGTCGAGGCGGTACTGTAGCGTATCAGTGCGTGTCTGCTTGGTGGGGGTTTGAGGGGGACATACGCTGCCGCAGCCGACAACGTTCTGGACGTTAGGGACCTGGCGGGCTTTAACGCTGCTACGAAGAGAGAGGAGGCTGGGGACGTTAGAGGCAGTTGTGGTAGCTTCGACGGCGACGGGGGGGCTGAGGAAGGTGTAGGTTTCAGTGCCGTTGGGGTTGTAGGTTACAGAGTAGACGCCATTAGGCTGGCCTTTAGGAACTATAAAGGCGGAGGCGCAGGCGGCGAGGAGGAAGAGGGTAGCGAGGAGGTGCATGGTTGTTAATAGGGGGGTTGGACGGGACTTGTAGTAGATGGGAAGCTAGAAGAGGATGTTTAGGAAGATGGTTCAAGATGGATATAAGGATGTGATGGATGGGGAGAGGGGGGGATAGTTAACTTATTAAATACTTTATGTTTCTCCTCGTTAATAGGCTAGCCCCTTATAGGTCTTAGTGCTAACAGTAAGTTATGGAAATGTAAGTTAGGAGCTAAAACGGGATGTGATGAGTATCTAAAACAGGATGTAATGAGGAGTGAGTGCTATAATGTTAACAATTCTATATACTACCCCCTTATCCTATGTCTATTAACCCTTAGCTGTTCCCCTCCTTAACCTACGTAACAAAATCCTTAGCAATGGTCTCTACGCTACTAAAGTCAGTAACATAGGCATACATCTTCATTAGGAATGGATTTTGCATTAGTGTATTTACACGAGCATCCTAGTTAAAAACAAGGGGTCTAGATATTCTAATAAGCTAGATTTAACCTAAGTCTAATCCCTACCTTAAAGCTCTTGCCATCTAACAGTTAGTCATGATTTCTAAGCTAAAACGTAGACAGACTTTACCTATTTTAAACTTTATAGATAACAGATTGTAGTAGAATAGCATTACTTAAGTTATAAGATAGAGCTAATAGGCAGCCCACCTTGTTAAGACTACTCTATTCATATATATTAAGCTAGGAACAGACACTAAGCAGCATAGTAGATCTGTACCATTCACCCTCATTTATAAGGTGTACTATAAGGCTTAAACACTCTACTAAGGATTCTAATCCTTAGATATGGGAACCTAACTGTAAATCATGTACCTAGTGAGTGCTCTAGAGCCTTAGGTCTAAAACAAAACAATATCTCAAACCTAACCTAATTAAGCTCTTAAGTCTAAAATCCAACATCATCTTAAGCATCTACTATTCCCCTGCCCCTAGTATAATTAATGATTATAATGACCCTACTATCTTAAAGTTTATAGAAATCTACTTTTAGCACCTAATTTAGAGGGGGGGCAGCAAATAAGATAATACTACTAGTAGTGACTTTTTAGCAAAATAGTAGATTAATGCAATTATACTATAGGGGGATAATAATGGATTTAGCTAGTCCTAGGTCTAAAATCCAACTACATTATAGGTGCCTAATAGACCCTAACCCTAAAGTCTAATAACATTATAAGCATCTAATACCTTAATCTAATCCTAGCTACAAAATGCAACTTATATCACTAACATAACAGGCTTTAGCTAGTGTTAGTTTTGAAATCTTAACATATAGTAAGTAGTAAGATAATTTTAAGGTGTAGATCTAAAATTAATTAGGAAAGCAAACCTAACTAGATAGCTACTAGACATAAACAATAAGTAGAATATCTATATAGGTTAGGTATAAAGCTTATATAATAGTATTAACATTTTAAGGCAAGAATGCTTAATGCTGCCTTATGCCTTAATTACTTATGATTTAGGTTAATAGACTTATGTAAAGAAACATATAAAATGCCTATGCTACTATAGCCTTTATGTAATTAGCTAGTATATAGCACCCCTTACATAGTGTATATAGAAAAGGCTAGGGGTGTAGGCATAGAGTAGGATTTAGGGGCCATAATCTTATTAGCAATGTTAGTTAAGAATGTAAGGGTGCTAGCTCTACCTAGGCAAGTACTAGGTTAAACTAGCAAGAGCACTAGGGGAATAGGCCTAATGTGACTATGTTAGTAAAAACTAAAGACCTAAATGTGATTTTAAACTATATATTCATATATAATGCTATGCTAGATAAATCTTACATCTCTCTAGTATAGGATATAGGATAAGGGAGAGTAGAAGGCAGCGTTTAATTATACTAGATTATAGATGAACATCCTACACCTTTCTTATTATAAGAACTCTCCTTAAATGGAATTAGTATAAGAAGAGACCTAAGGGCTAAAGATAATAGATGATAATAGTATTAAGACTTAATACTTTACATTCCTTAGAAGCTATTTTTGCTACATCTTAGCTTACCTTACCCTATTGTTAAACTAATATCTATCTACCTACTACAACTGTAAAGCTTAGCCTTAGCATTTGTTTAGATGCATCTGTCTAATTAGCTGCTATGCAGTTCACCTAGACCTACTTCCCTAGTACTAGTTGCACTAGATGAGGACTTTAGTACTAGCTTGTACTATATAAATGCTATAAAGCACTACCATCACCTAGCTCCTTCCTAAGCATCTAAGTGACAACTAGCAGCATGTACAGCATTATAGTGTTTACTTACATTAATGCTAACTACAGTTATAGTAACTACTAGTTTAGTAGGATCCTAAACACTTACTATGACAACTAGTCCCCCTTTAACATCAGCTACGTTATAGTACGTGCTCTACCCTTTACATCTCCATAACTGTCTCTACAGCTAACACTAGCGCACACAGCCCATTAGAGTATGCAGCAACGTCTCCTGCCACCACCACGCGCTTAACTTACTTGCTAGAACTATAGAGAAGCAGTCACTTACAGATAACACAGTAGGCAAGTCTAAGTGCACAAAGTTGCATTAGCCTAACATTGCATTTGTTAATAGCAATCAGTATGATATTAGTAGGCTCACTGTTCTAGAGCAGGAGGATATTGTTGTTGACTTTACAAATATAAGTAGCTTGCAGTTCTATAGTAAGTGGGCCTACATTTACAGTGGATTAGTTCCTAAGGATGTAGCTGCAACTGTTAATGCACTGCCAGCTATAAAGGAGTAAAGGCTAGGTAGGGAGATTAACAAGTGTAGAGATATGTTAAGAGGGACATAATGGATGGATATAGCAAGGGGGATGGAGACGAGGGTTTCTTTCTTAGGTGGTGATTAATGCTTAATGATATAGTTAAGGAGGTCTTAGACATTTATGTTTTCTTAGGATTAGTCTTAGTACAGCTTAGCCATTCATTTACTTTAGTGACCCCTCATTCTACACATCTGAGTACATGCTAGAGTGTTAAAATTATTTAAAGCCAATTCCCTTGTTAATAGTTCAAGACACGAAGATATCAACTCTAGGGCTTCTACATCCTGATTTTGGTCTTTCTATGTGCAGGCAAGGTTATTTATGCTGTTTATTATGTCTAGATGCTCCTGACTCAGCACCCTCTTCCTCATCTCTATCACTTACACCTCTAGTTCTTCTGCCTTCTTTAGGTCCTTCTAGCTAGGGATCTTAATGTGGTCTATAACTTCTCTACAACTCTGTTTAAACTAGGCTGCGTTGCTCGCGTGTACCTAGAAAACCCATGTCTTAGGCAATTGTAATCTAACTTAGTAGGAGTATTTAATGGCAAGCTACAACTTTCTTTATACAAGTTAGCCTTTAAAATATGTGAATCTTTTTTACATACCCAACTCCACCTAAGCTGACTAGAGCAGTCCTTGCAGCTAATGCAGAACACCTATAGTGTAGCTGATTAAGTAGAGTCTAACAGATGATGAAATTAGGATTAAGGCGGAAGGGGATGGTGGAGGAGGGCGTTAGTGGTGTTTCTAGCTGATCTGGTTAGAGCCCATCCTTAGCATGGGGCGGGCTTAGGCCAGCTCTAGCTTACTAGGCGGGAGGTGGATCTTAGCATTTATTAGTGCAAAGCTTTAGCCTACTTAAAAGCTAAGGTTCTAATCACTAAAGGAAATCTCATGAGTTATGCTAGACATGTTCGTAGAGTGCAACAGCTCTAGTAATAAAACCATAATATAGATCTACATATAGGCTAGTGCCTACATCTTCTTAGCTTGTCCATTTTGCACTTTAGTAACCAACAAACCTACTAAGGCTGCAAGCTAGCTGGATATCTTAATGTAATAGCCTTATAGCTTTTATAATGTAGTAAATGAAAATTATACCCTATAGTGCTCACTGCCTTCTACTAAAAGCAATAACATGTAAACGCCTACCTACTCTATACACACTATATTCTAGCACCTATAGCCTATAGTAGAATTGTGTATTATAGTAGGGGCCTTATAGGTATTCTATTTTTTTTTCATAAAGGTTAGGGTATTCTATTATTTATAAGGGTAAATGTAGTACTAATTATAGGCTATATATACTAGAATTTAGCATGTTATAATACTAATTATAAGCTATACATACTATAATTTAGCATGTTATAGTACTAATTATAAGCTATATATACTAGAATTTAGTATGTTATAGTACTAATTATAGGCTATACATACTAGAATATAGTATATATAGTACTAATTATAGTATGTTATAGTACTAATTATAGGCTATATATACTATAGTATAGTATATATAGTAATAGGTAGTAAGGAGAGGATAGTTACTATTACTTTTTATAGTAATAAGTAGATAGATAGTAGTATTAGCTTATTAATCATAATAGGGTATAATTTTTATTTACTGTTTATAATGAGTAGTAGGGCCATTTCTAAACTAAATCTTTTTTTAGAGTATAGACCCCTATTATAGCACCTCTATTTACTTTTAGGAGTAAAGGCTAGTATGTACCTACTTATATTCCTACTATTATACTTCCTTAGATACTACATTAACCTTCTTATTAAACTTTACATCTTAACTCTTATAGCTTATCCTCCTCTTTATAAATACTCTAACTCTTAACGCCTACCTTCTTTATCTGCTAATTATTAGGCTAGCTAAGCTTTAAAGGGTTAAAGGTGTAAGGATGCCTCCTAACTATAACATTTAAAGGACTAGGGTTAGGGGTATTATAGGCTAGTTGCAGGTCACATGTTAGGTACTAAGGCTAGTAGCTAAGTTAGACCCTATATAGATATTTAAGGGGTAGGAAGCTATAAGCTCCCCCTTTATCTTTTTTATATCCTTTATAGTAGACCTATAGAATTATACTAACTTATATCTAACTTATACTACTATATACAACTACTTATAATATAGTGCCCTATGTCCTTATAAAAGGGTTAAAATCTACTAGATTACTAGGCTAAGAGAGTAGATAAGCTAAGCTATAGCATAATCTAGGCCTAAACAACCTTCTATTTTTTTATAAACACATACCTCTTTAAGGTTCCTAATTCCTTTTAATTAAAACATTAATGTTACTTTAGATCTACATCCCTTACTATAGAGATAGGTACTAATAATCCTACAACTATAGTATTAGAGAGCTTTAAGGGGATAGATATATAGAAGAGCATATAGGTAAAGATAGACTCTAAGGATAAATAAATTATTTTAGTATGTTGTAACGTACATGTATAGCGAAAGCGCCAAACAAGCAAAAGCGCTAAAATATTACAACCACCCTACAAGAATTGCAATAAATCCACTACAACACTAGAAATCAACTAAAACTACTTAGAGTCTTCTTCCTTAGACGTGTCTATTACAATCTAACAAGTGTGCGCATTATGCTTAGTCCTACTATACTTGCTATAGCAGCGTGCACGCGTTTCTTCCCTTAGCTTCCAACTACCACTTGCCTTTGTTTCTTGCTCTACTTGCTGCATAACGTCCCTCTTGTCCTATAGCTCCTGTGCCTCCTGTTAACTAAGTGATCCTCCTTGCTATAGACATGTTTTTTTTGCCCTCTAGCGCTTGCTTAGTACTTCATTTGCCTGTTAGAGGTTCTAGTTCTCTGCCTTTAATAATGCAAATTAATGCATTATTTGTAATGCACCCTTTATAAACTAGTTAACAGCTGTATAGATTAAGGTTAGAGAGCTATTTTAATGGCGTGAAATCTAAGTTTTAATAAAGGTAGACTATAACATAGCTTTAGTTGGGTTATTTAGTGTTTAGGAAACCTAAGGTTAAGTAGTACCTAGGCAGGAGCTTAGAGGCGTTAGTGTCTTTAACTTAAGATTAAGTGTAGAGATCACACTCTTAGGGTTAAATGGGAGAAGTCCAGCACCCTAGAAGCCTCCTTAAATGTTGCTTTCTGTCATTATAGTGTTAAATGCAGCGTAAAAGGCAGGAAAGAAGTTGTCTTTAGTAATGTGAATAATATAAGCTTACATCATATCTTCAATTTGCTAACCATAAGCCTTCTTTAATGGGCTAAAACAGCCAACATTAAGTGGCTAGAGTAGATGAGAAGAATGAGCAGGCATGCAGAGAGTTATAATGTTGTGTTCTTTGCAGTACTCCTTAAACTCGTCTAAGTGGTGGCTCTTATGACTATTAAGGACTAACAAGCGATAACCACTAATAGTCTAGGACTTTATATACTTCTCAAAATGCTAAATCTAATCTATACCTCTCTTGTTTATAGTCTAACCATTTTTAGAGACAGCAATTACCCAGTTAGGTGGAAATCCACTGTTTTGGTACTAAGAGGCAAGGTGGTTTTTACCTGCAACAATGATGAATGGCAGCACTGCCCAACCTTGGGAATTAACACCTTAGATTACTATAACCCATTCCTAATTACTAGGCTGCACCTTCTTTGCTTTTGCACGCCTGTCTAAGCTTGTTACAACTATAGCAGTTGAGATAATACCCATTATAAACCCAGTCTCATTAAAGTTGTAGATATCTGCATCATAGATGCTATATTTTGTAATTATATTGCGCATAAGCTCAAACCAACTACAGATGACTTCTAGGTCCTCACACTTAGCCCTCTAATAGTCATATTTCCGCTAGAAGCGTGTCTAGAGCTCTAGGCAGCGCTTAATGAAGTTGTAAGCCTAACGCGTCCTAACGCGTAGTTGATCACGCGTCGCAAGAAGTCGATTAGCTATATCTTTAACAACAGACACCTAGGGGGGAAATCCTTTAGCAGCTAGGTTGAGTATATACTAAACAAGGACGGATTCCTCTAGGTTAGTTAATTTCTGTGAGTTGGCTTGGATATTGCGTCGTAAAGGTACGCCTTCTAGACGACGACCTAGCTTGTAGTAGTCTACAGAATAGATCCTAGCAGCAACTCGAAGGCGTAACTTTAGGTCGCTTTGCATAGCTTGGATAGCTAGCACTAATTGGCTTTCATCATTTTTATGGGGCATGTTTTGTTGTAGGGGAATTTAACATTTAGTTGGGGGGGGTTTGGTCACTGCATCATTTTGGCGCTTTCGCTTGTTTGGCGCTTTTGCTATACATGTACGTTAGATAATATAGTTATATACTTAGAGAGCTATTTTAGAAATATAAGCATTATATAGTCTAATATATAACATTTTATAGTAATACTATTTATTTCTTATAAAAAAGATAAGGAGAGAAACCTCTATCCTTATTTCTTTAAATACTATTATTATTGTCACCTTACTCTTTCCCCTATTCCCTTATCCCCCCTTTTACCCATAGCCCGTATCACGTGCCATACCCTCCCCCTTCACTAACCAGCATCACGTGATTATATATTTCCCCCATCATCAACTAGCATCACGTGCAATACAATTTTCTTTTCTTGTATTCAAAAGGAGTGACGTCAACAACATCATCCCCCTTTCCATTCCCGCCTCACACACACCCATGGAATCCCTACCCAGCGCAGAGACACATCAGCGTCGCACGCAGAGTACTGTTGCCAACGCACCTGTGTTGTGCCGTGGCTGTGGCTGGGATGAGGCTGCTGTGCGCGATTTAGGTTGGTATGGGTTTGCTGTGCTGTGTTTTGTTATGTGTGTTGTGCTGGCTGGGAGGCTGTGGCGTTTATTGTACTCCCGGTGCTTGTGATGCTGAAGTTGTGTATCGCCACTGTGTCGAGACGTACACAGTCACGGTATCGCATTCTATAGCCACGCCTAGCCTTTTTTTTTCCTTCACCCATCACCCATCACCCATCACCCATCACCCATCACCCATCACCCCATCACCACCACAGCCCAACCACCGTCCGTGCTCCCATCCATCCCTCCCATCATCAGCTCGGCAAGGATCCCACCCCACCTACCCATCCCACGCAAACGCGTCTGGTTGGATGGATGGACAGGACAGTAGGACAGTGGATATTAGGACGACGTAAACAAAGACCCATAGCTACTACTTAGTATGCGCAGACTACTAACACTACTAACACTAGCGCTGGCTAAAAAAGCTTGGGATGTAGTGATTTCCCTGTTTTCTCGCCAGGCTTTTGCCGCGGACC
Source organism: Pseudogymnoascus sp. 03VT05 (assembly GCA_001662645.1). Taxonomy (NCBI): domain Eukaryota; kingdom Fungi; phylum Ascomycota; class Leotiomycetes; order Thelebolales; family Thelebolaceae; genus Pseudogymnoascus; species Pseudogymnoascus sp. 03VT05. Next base: position 16,151 of record KV459588.1, on the reverse strand, counting down.
CAACTGTTCTGGTGATGGGGGAGCTTGGACGATTGGGACGGGTGAGGCTGGATTGGGGAGGTGTTGCGAGATGGGTTTGGGTTGGGTACCATGGGAGAGTGATGGGAGAGAGGGTTACGGGGTGTCCGAGGTGGATGATAGAGGGTGTTGGTGTAAGTTGGTGTGTGAAAATAAAAAATGAAGATTTTAGGGATAGAAATGGCGGTTGAGGATGAGTGCTGGCAGAGAGAGCGACTCATCCCGTGACCGCGACACCCGATCACATGCCCAGCACCACAACAATATCAATACTCTCCGCGATTGAGATTTCGAGGACGTACGACGAATGCGTTGATATTAGATTAGCATCTCCACTCTTAGACGGGCTGGGTTCTCACAAGTTAACAGTGAGTGGATTGGTGGAGTGGGACTAGACGGCAGGGCGTGAGGGAGTGGGTGAGTGGTGTGGATCGACGACGCGTAGTGGTGCTTGGATGAAAGTGTGCAGTGCAGTTCGTTCGGTGTGTAGTGGATTGTCTGCCCTGTAATTAGTCCCGCTCTGCGGACTGACATAAGGTAAAAAAGAGTACGGGTGCCGTGAGACGGATGGACTGCCGTCGTTCATCTGGTCTATCTACGCGTTCATCTGGTTGTTGCGGGTATGATGTCTTGTGTTAGTCCTGGTGTTGCCGTTGCCGTTGCCGTTACCGTTGTTTGTCTGGCTCGACGGGCTGCTGTGAGACATTTACTAACTAATTTACTATGGGTTGAGTGAGACATGCGCAGAGACTTCGCCGGGGATCAACAGTCGGCTGTCTGTCTGGCTGTCTAGCTAGGGATGGCTGCTGGCGACACATCACTTGCGGCGTACGATGGATGCATGTAGAGTATGCGCCATCAAGGAGAGATGTCACAGCTGTGGTAGTAGTGGTGGTGGTGGTCACAGCCTTCCCTGTTAGTGGTATGTTGACCACCAGCCAGACAATCAAATCGATAAAGCGCGAATAGATCAGGGGGGCGATCACAGTCACTACCATCGCTACCATCGCTACCATCGCTACCACCGTTCATACTTACCCGAAAACTGGGAAAGAAGATGGACAGAGATGGGTCGGAGATTCACATGTGTTGACGTCAGAACTAGTGTTGAGTGAGGGACCTGAAGAGTCTACATAGTAGTTTTTCTGTGGAGATGAGATGGTACGATCGATGATGGTACGATTCTTCGCTCCCTCTTGCCAAGGCGGTACTCGCTGGCTTCTTTGTGTACTGTAGTACTACGGCTAGCCGAGATCTGCCAGCAGGGGTTCCCGACGGAGCTGGGCGAAGATCTTTTCTGCCGTAGAGTTGTACCCGACATCAAGTAGAGTAAAAGTGACGTGACTGATGAGATGGACTGAGACACAGCTGGAGTGGATAGGAATCAGCAATCACACTCAACATCAATAAAACATCTAACTGATCTTCACAAAACACTACTCTAGTAATTATACGCTCTCTGAGATATCGATTTGAGGGTATCCATCTAATATCCATCTAATATCCATCTAGTATCCATCTAGTATCCATCCATCACACACACTCCTTGCCTAACAATACCTCGCCCTGATGTACCCCCAAAACTAAAATAGAGTACCGTCCTTCCCATCCTTCCCATCCTTCCCACAATCCCCAATCCAGGGCAACCTTCAGGACTTCCTCTCTTGGTCACTAGCCCCGTCCCTTGTCTGCCCTTGTCTGCCCTTGTCTGCCCTTGTCTGCCCTTGTCTGCCCCCTTGTCTGCCCCCTTGTCTGCCCCCCTTCCCTTTGTCTCGGAGCTAGGATTGATTGCACTAGGGACACACCAACTAACACACCAACTAACACACCAAAGGTTTAGTGCCATTAGGACGAATGGGGACCTGGAACCGGGATGAGACCAAAATGGATTACATTGCACCTCCCTACCAATCTTAGGAAACCTGCACCTTGTAGAACCTAAAATTCCAAAATCCCATTCCAATTCCCATTCTCCCTCACCTCAACCCCCTACCTGGCTGTAAACCACCACCCCTACCCCCTACCTACCTACCTACCCTTCACCCTAAGACGCCTCGACCTTGCTTTTCGCCCTACACTAACCGACTCGTTCTCGCGCTACCCCTCCTCCTCCAATTCCCTTCTTCTCTCTCCTTTCCCTCTTTTTCTTCTCTCCTCCATCTTGCGCAATAGCTATTTAGGTAGCTTTTGAAAAGGTCGAGGTTCCCTCTTCCCTCCTGCAACATCACCACCCGCCACCCCTGGCATCACCCACGATAACGAATCAACAACAAACTCACCATCAATTGAGCTTTCATTAATTTCCATTCTTGCCATCGCGAGCGAGCTCTCGCCCCCCAAATCGCCCATCATGGATGGCCTCTTCAGGAGAGCAGGTCCTGCCCCTACCGACTCCAACAAGGACACCTCCGTATCCGGTCTCGTCGCGACCCTGATCCCGACCTTGGTCGTCGCCCTCGTCTATGTCACCATCTTCCTGGTCCTGCGTCGGTCCCACCGTCGCTTCTATGCCCCGAGAACCTATCTCGGGACTCTACGTGATAAGTAAGTATTCTGCGCCCCAGTGACCCCCAGCTACCCTGAGCCACGAAGCTAACAATCACCCAGTGAGCGCTCCCCAGAGCTCCCAACTGGCATGTTCAACTGGTTCGGCACCTTCTGGAAGATCCCCGATACCTACGTTCTGCAGACCCAGTCGCTCGACTCGTACCTGTTCCTGCGCTACATGCGCATCCTGGTCGCCATCTGCTTCTTCGGCTGCCTCATCACCTGGCCCGTCCTCTTCCCCGTCAACGCGACGGGCGGCAACGGCGCCAAGGGCCTTAACATCCTGGCCTTTGGCAACCTGAACAAGAATACCGATGGCAAGTACCGCATGTACGCCCACGTCTTCATCGGATGGATCTTCTTCGCCTTTGTCCAGCTCATGGTCTGCCGCGAGAGCATCTTCTACATCAACCTGCGCCAGGCCTTCCTCCTGTCGCCCGTCTACGCAAACCGCATCTCCTCCCGCACCGTGCTCTTCACCTCCGTCCCCGATGTCTACCTCGAGGAGGCTAAGCTCCGCAAGGTCTTTGGCGACGAGGTCAAGCACGTCTGGATCACCCGCGACACCAAGGAGCTCGACAAGCTCGTCGAGGAGCGCGACAAGACCGCCTTCAGACTCGAGGGTGCCGAGACCAAGCTCATCAAGCTCGCCAACAAGGAGCGCCTCAAGGCCGCCAAGAAGAGCGGTTCCTCCAACGACGAGGAGCCCGTCGTCGCCACCGCCGACTCCGAGTCCGGATCCATCGCCGCCCGCTGGCTCCCAACCAAGAAGCGCCCAACCCACCGCACCGGTCTCCTTGGCCTCTTCGGCTCCAAGGTCGACTCCATCAACTGGTGCCGCGAGAAGCTCGAGAAGCTGATCCCCGACACCGAGGTCGCGCGCGAGAAGTACAAGGCCGGTGCCGACAAGCCCGTCAACGCCGTCTTCATTGAGTTCCTCACCCAGTCCGCCGCCCAGTCCGCATACCAGTCCCTGTCCCACCACCAGGCCCTGCACATGTCCCCCCGCTACATCGGAATGCACCCCAACGAGATCGTCTGGAGCTCCCTCCGTATCTCCTGGTGGCAGAAGGTCGTCCGCCGTTACGCGGTCCAGGCTTTCATCGCTGCTCTCATCATCTTCTGGGCCATCCCCGTCGCGGCTGTCGGTCTCATCTCCAACGTCCCGCAACTCGCTACTCTGTCATGGCTCACCTGGCTCAACAAGATCCCAAATAAGATCATGGGTGTTGTCTCGGGTCTCCTGCCATCTGTTCTCCTGTCTATTCTCATGTCCCTCGTCCCGATCATCATGCGCATCCTCGCCAAGGTCTCCGGAGAGCCCACCCTCGCGCGCGTCGAGCTGTTCACCCAGAACGCCTACTTCGCCTTCCAGGTCGTCCAGGTCTTCCTCGTTGTCACCATCGGCTCTGCCGCCTCGTCCGTTGCCCAGAAGATCGCAAACAACCCCGGCTCCGTCACCAGTCTCCTGGCTGAGAAGCTTCCTCTGGCGTCTAACTTCTATATCTCATACTTCATCCTGCAGGGTCTGACTATCGCCTCCGGCGTCGTCTCCCAGGTTGTTGGATTCTTCATCTTCGGGCTCCTGTACAAGTACCTCACCTCCACCCCGAGATCCATGTACGCCAAGTGGACCACCCTGAGCGCCATGTCATGGGGTAGCATTCTCCCCGTCTACTCCAACATTGCTGTCATCGGTAAGCCCCCTTTTATCCCTATTCTCAAGCCCCCCAACTAACTCCTACCCAGCCATCACCTACTCCCTGATCGCTCCCCTCGTCATGGGCTTCGCCACTGTAGGAATCACCCTCTTCTACCTCGCCTATCGCTACAACATCCTCTTCGTAACCGACAACACCATCGACACCAAGGGCCTCATCTACCCCCGCGCCCTCCAGCACCTCTTGACGGGCGTCTACCTCGCCGAGATCTGCATGATCGGCCTCTTCGGTATCTCCGCCGCCATCGGCCCAATCATCCTCATGGTCGTCGCCCTCGTCGGCACAGTCCTCTTCCACATCGCCATGAACTCCGCCCTGGACCCGCTTTTGTACAACCTCCCCAAGTCCCTCGAGGCAGAGGAGGAGCTCCTCGCCCTCGAATCCGGAACCAGCACCGCCACCCCCGGCGTCCTCGCTGGCCAGAACGGCGAGAAATCCCTCGAGGCCGGCGCCGCTTCCGCTAACCCCGCTTTACTCGCCTCAGAGGCATCAGGCGAGAAGACCGTCGCGGCTCTCCCCGCCGCACCGCACGCTAAGCCGAACATCCTGACGAAATTCCTGAAGCCGCACATCTACGCCGACTACGCGACGCTGCGCCGTCTCGTGCCCCACGACGTCGCGGGCGCGGTGTCGAACTACAGTCCTGAGGTTGAGAGGGATGCGTATCTGCCTCCGAGTGTGAAGAGCGAGACGCCGTTGTTGTGGATCCCCAGAGATGAGATGGGGATCTCGAGACAGGAGATTGCGCATACGGCGAAGGTGATTCCGATTACGGATGAGGGCGCGGCGCTGGATGAGAAGGGAGCTGTGTACTGGGTTGCGGAGAAGGAGGAGGGGGCTAGGCCGCCGATTTGGGAGGAGAAGACTTATTATTAGATAAGGAGCGTTCTCGCGTGTAATGTGAATTGAGTTGTGTTGATTTAGGTGTTTTGAGATAGGTGGGGGAGATGGATGGGATGTGGTTAATGTCATTGGGGTGGAATTCGAATACCCTTACCTTTCTTTTCATGGGATTTTAAATCTTTTACGGATTGGTCGGGGAGGGGGATGTACAGGGTTAGTGTTTAATTTTTGAAATAAAAAATATAAGTGTGTTTTCCTTGTATTGATTGCCTCCTGTGTAATAACTGTTTTGTGTTTTTGTGTTGTGGTTCAGTGCAAATGCGTGCGTGCGGTTCTGATAATTTATCATGCCAAACGCACCCAGCGCTGTCGTCATAGACGGAAAATAATCATCCCGGTCCGACGCGGGGTGGTGGTCCGAGGGTTGTGTCTATCCATCCATCCACGCAGGCAGACAGACAGGCAGCTTCAACAATCCACCAAAACAATTTCACTTACAAAACCAATCTGAACAAACTTCATCTCACATCACTTCACCATAGACCATCGAACAATCTCAGCCTCAACTCTTCGGACTATCTATCATCTTAACCTCCACCACCAAACCACCACCCCCACCCCCACCACAAAAATGCCCGATACAACACCCACCATCATCACGCCCGCGACCTCCACCTCCCCAGCCACGGAAACGAAACGGAAGACCTTCGTCCCCCTAGGTCCGTCCTGCCTCTCCCCTCTTCCCCCATCCTCACCAAACCTAGAACGCCCCCAACTAACGCCCCCGCCCCCGCCCAGAAAATAACCCCCAAGTAATGACCACCCTCCTGCACAATCTGGGTCTCTCCCCCTCTTTGTCCTTACACGACGTCTTCTCCCTCTCCGACCCTGAGATGCTGGCTTTCGTACCGAGGCCGGCGAGTGCGTTGTTGTTGGTTTTTCCGGTTAGTGAGGGGTATGAACGGTATCGGAGGGAGGAGGATGGGGGGTTGGAGGAGTATGGGGGGAAGGGGTTTGCGACTGATGCTGGGGAGGGGAAGCTTGGGGAAGTGGGGGGAGAGGGGGGGGAGGGAGGGGGTGGAGGCGTGTTGTGGTTTAGACAGACTATTCGGAATAGTTGTGGACTCATGGCGCTGCTGCATGCTGCGGGGAACGGGAGTGCGAGGGAGTTTGTTGGTGAGTCCTCCGTCCTGCGCTGATTCCCTTCCCCCCCACCCACATCCCAGCTCCAGGTGACCTGCTGCTGGATCAGGGATCTAGATCAGGACGCAAGCTAACCAAACCCTCACCCTCACCCAGACCCGGACTCAACCCTCGGCCACCTCCTAAAAGACGCCACCCCCCTCGCTCCCACAGCACGCGCAGAACTCCTCTACAACTCCCCCGCCCTCGAAGCCGCGCACTCCACCTCCGCACAGCAAGGCGACACCGCCGCCCCGCCCGCGGGCGACATCGTAGAACTGCACTTTGTGACTTTCGTCGTTGTGGATGGGAAACTGTGGGAATTGGATGGGAGGAGGAAGGGACCGATTTGTAGGGGCGAGGTGGGGGATGGTGAGGATGCTCTGGGGGAAAAGGCGCTGGAGATGGGACCGAGGAGGTTTGTGGGGAGGGAGGAGGGCGAGTTGAGGTTTAGTGTTGTTGCGCTGGGGCCGGGGTTGGATTAGGTGTCTGGAGGAAGGGGGAAGGGGGGGTGTGTGGGCGTGGAAGAGGATTGATGGTGATGGAAGGGATGGGGCGGTCGGAGTCGGATATACATACTGTCATGAGAGAGGAATGAATACATACGACCATAGACTCAAGAGAATTGGTGTAAAGGATCTAATATCTTGTGTTGGACGGGGCAGTGGGAAGTCACGTTAGAAGCTACCATGTAGAATCCTCTTGTATTACGAAGACTGAACGCTGGCCCTCTAGAGGACCGCGTTCCTACTATATTAGGAATAGTACGTAGATAAGATTAGATAAGATAAGATAAGACAAGAAAAAAGTTAGAATAACGTATTTCATAAGCGAGTCGGCATCCCAAGCGAGTCGGCAGCAAAAACACCAAAACGCGTCAACGAGACTATAATTAATAATGCCACGACCAACACAAGCTAAATCCTCTAATCAAGAGGGTAGAATACTATTAGCTATGCAAGCAATCAAACAAGGCACTTGTCAAACTATTCAAGCAGCTGTAGTATCGTACGATGTACCCCGTTCGACCTTAAGTGACCGGATCCATAGTATGACTTCTCGACGCGACTGTACTCCTAACTCACGTAAGTTGACTCCGTACGAAGAGTCAGCTCTCGTTCGGTATATCCTTAACCTAGATTCGTGTGGATTTCCGCCCTAGCCGCAAGCTGTGCAAGAAATGGCAGACCTACTACTCTCTAAACGAGGTGAGAGTCCTACTAGGAAGAACTAGACTACTAACTTCATAACGCGTCGTACGGAACTCAAAGCAAAGTTTAGTTGAAAGTACGACTATAAACGAGCAAAATGCGAAGATCCTAAGATAATTAAAGGGTGGTTCTCCCTCGTACGAAACATAGTTGCAAAATACAGAATCTTAGAGTAGGATATCTACAACTTTGATGAAGTAGGTTTCGCAATGGGAGTTATTGCTACTGCAAAGGTAGTTACAAGCTTAGAAGCAAAGAGCTGTCTAAAGACTATACAGCTAGGGAATAGAGAGTGGGTGTTAATTATCTAAGGTGTTAATTCGTATAGATGGGCACTCCCGCCATTTATTATTTTCAAGGCGCAGAATCACCTCTCTATATAGTACGAGGACTTAGGATTGCTAGACAATTAGGTGATTACGCTAAGTAAGAATAGGTGGACTTCAAATTCAATTAGGTACAAGTGGATTTAACACTTTAATTAACATACAAACAGTCGTTTGATTAGAACCTATCGCCTTCTTATTCTTAACGGACATAAGAGCTATCTCTTAGCTCAATTTCAACACTACTGTACAGAACGGAAGATAATCACCCTCTATATGCCGCTACACTCCTCGCACATACTTCAGCCTCTTAATGTGAGCTGCTTTGCACCTCTAAAGCTTTTGTACGGACGTTAGATTAAAACCTTTGTATGGAACTAGCTAAACCATATCATAAAGCTTAAGTTTCTCTCTGCATTTAAAGAAGCATTCAAAGCTACATTTACAGAGTAGAACATCAAGAGCGGATTCTAAGCTATAGGGCTAGTTCCGTACAAGCCATAGAGTGTCCTCTCTCACTTAAATCTACACTTAAGGACTCTAACTCCTCCTATAGTTAAGAGTAACAATTAGACTTCAAAGACTCCTTAAACTATAAGGGAGCTTGATTTTCAAACAGAGCATATTAAGAACCACGTCGTACGACATTAGAATAGCTCTCCTACCTCAATTAATGACGCACTAAGCCGGCTTGTAAAGGGAGCTTAGGTTATGATGCATTCTGCTGTTCTACTTAAGGCAGAAGTTAAGGCTCTACAAGTAGCAAATGAACAGAAAAAGAGGAGGGAGAGGAAGCGCAAGAGGCGTATAATGCAAGGGGGTAGTCTCTCCGTATGAGAGGGAGAGGATATCCTTTAGAGTGCTGAGGTTAAAGCTTAAGTCCGTACGGAGGTAGCAAGTGAGAGTAGTCGGCAGGTAGGCTCTAAGGGCCAACAGAAGCGCTGTGGCTTATGTGGTATTATAGGCCATAACTCCTGTACATGTACGAGGCACGAGGATTCAATTACAATTAATTAAGGGTCATTATATAAGGTGGTGGTATAGTAGTTGTAGTAATAGTTAATTTTTAGTGTTTTTGCTGCCAACTCGCTTAGGATGCCGACTCGCTTGTGAAATACGTTATAGAATGTTATAGAATAACGTACATGTATAGCAAATGTATAAAACAAGCAAATGTGTAAAAATATTGCAACCACCCTATAAGAATTGTAATAAATCTACCATAACACTAGAAATTGATTAAAACTACTTAGAGCCCTCTTCCTTAAACGAGTCTATTATAATCTAACAAGTGCATACATTATGCTTAGTCCTACTACACTTGCTATAGTGATGTGCATAGGTTTCTTCCCTTAGCTTCTAACTGCTACTTACCCTTATTTCCTACTCTACCTACTCTATAACATCCCTCTCATCCTATAGCTCCTACACCCCTTATTAACTAAGTGGTCCTCCTTACTATAGTCATGTTTTCCTAGCTCTCCTACGCTTACTTAGTACTTCATTTACCTATCATAAGTATTAATTCTCTGCTTTTAGTAGTGCTAATTAATGCATTATTTATAATGTACCCTTTATAAACTAATTAATAGCTATATAGATTAAAGTTAGAGAGCTATTTTAATAACATGTAATTTGGTTTTTAATAAAGGTAGACTATAATGAGGCTTTAATTAGGTTATTTAGTGTTTAGGAAACCTAAGGTTAAGTAGTACCTAGGCAGGAGGTTATAGGTGTTAGTGTCCTTAACTTAAGATTAAGTATAGATATCACTCTCTTAGGGTTAAATAGAAGAAGCCCTACCCCTCTAAACCTGCCTTAGATGTTGCTTTCTATTATTATAATGTTAAATGTAGCATAGAAGGTAGGAAAGAAGTCATCTATTATAATATAAGAAATATAAGCTTACATTATATCTTTAATTTGCTAACTATAAGCCTTCTTTAATAGGCTAAAACAGCTAACGGTAAGTGGCTAGAGTATATAGGAAGAGTAAGTAGGCATATAAAGTGTAATAATGTTATGTTCCTTATAGTACTCGTTAAACTTATCTAAGTAGTAGCTCTTATGACCATTAAGGACTAAGAGGTAATAACCACTAACACTCTAGGTCTTTATATGCTTCTTAAAATGCTAAATCTAATCTATGCCTCTCTCATTTGTAGTCTAGCTGTAATATCCTAACTATCTAAATATCCATTATGTGCCTAAATGGATATTCTAGATATTTGGATATTCCTAAATATCCCAACTACCTAAATATCCATTACATGGGGTTAGGGATGCTATTAGTTCCTAAGACCTATTGTCCTAGGAGCTGTCTAGCTAATTACATCCTAATCCTAGCTATAACAGCATTATGCTAAAGGGAACTATATAGTACTATAGGAACTCTAGTAGTTCTAACAGTCTTTATAGTTCCTACCTCTGTAAGGAACTATAGGAACTATAACAGTTCTAACAGTTCTTATAGTTCTGTCCTATAGGGAACTATAGGAGCTGTATATGTTCCTATAGTTCCTATAGTCCTATCCTATGTCCTCTATAAGGAACTGTAAGAACTATAACAGTTCTAATAGTTCTTATAGTTCCATTACATAACTGCTATAGCTAATAGCCTTCTAAGAGCTGTAATAGTTATTTAGTTAGTAAGTAGTTTACGTTCTTTAATTTTAGTATGTTTAGAGGAAGATATAGTCATAGCCTAAACTACCCTATGAATATAAGGGACCTACTACGCTTAAGTAGACTAGTAGGATCCTTAGTTAGCAAGGCCTATAGGACTAGGCCTTAAGGGAGGGGACCTAGTGTTACAGCTAAAAGAGAGGTGCCTATTAGGAAAGGCACCTATATAGAATAAGTGTGGCACCTCTTATAGGACACACACGTAATTAGAATAGTAGGAATAGTAAGAATAGTTAGAGAGTCTGCTATTCTAACTATTCCCTTTAGCATAATGCTACTATATAAGTAGATAGGTAGTTCTTAGATAGTTGGGATATTTAGGAATATCTAAATATCTAGAATATCCATTTAGGCACATAATGGATATTTAGATAGTTAGGATATTTAGGAATATCTAAATATCTAGAATATCCCTTAGCATGACACTACTATATAAGTAGATAGTTATTCCTTAGATAGGAGCTTCGTGCTCAACTTAATACAGTATTTGTTATATACTAGTAACGTGTTTTACAAAAGCCTTTATATCTAATCCCCTGCCTCCTCTAACAAGTTAAACTAACAAGACCTCTATGACTTCTATTTGTTTAGAAGCTAGCGTTATAGTAACGTGTTTTACAAAAGCCTTTATGTCTAATCCCCTACCTCCTCTAATAAGTTAAACTAACAAAACCTCTATGACTTCTATTTATTTAGAAGCTAGCATTATACTAAGCTTATTATAACCATAGTAGTTAAGATAACACCTATTATAAACCTAGTCTTATTAAAGTTGTAGATATCTCTATAATAGATGTTGTATTTTATAATTATGTTACATATAAGCTTAAACTAACTATAGATGACCTCTAGGTCCTTACATTTAGCCCTCTAGTAGTTGTATTTATACTAGAAGCGTGTCTAGAGCTCTATATGCTACTTAATAAAGTTTAAAGCCTAACGTGACCTAACGTATAGCACGTTACATGTTATAAGTAGTTAATTTGCTATGTCTTTAATAATAGACATCTATAGAGGAAATCCTTTAGTAGCTAGGTTAAGTATGTGTTAAATAAGGACTAATTCCTCTAGGTTTGTTAATTTCTATAAATTAGCTATAATATCACATTATAGTTACATATTATATAGCTAGTAAGCAAGCTTATAGTAGTCTATAAAATAGGTCTTAGCTATAGTATAAAGGCGTAGCATAGGGTCTCTTTAAATAGCTTAGATAGCTAAGGCTAACTATCTCTTGTCATTTTTAAAAGGCATGTTGTGTTGTAGTAAAATTATCATGTTTAGTTAGGGGGTAGGGTAGTTGTAATATTTTTACACATTTGCTTGTTTTACACATTTGCTATACATGTACGTTATGCCCTTAATATTAATACTATGATGTTGCCCTTCATTACCATTTATATACTTAACATTCATTTATACTATATAGTAGAGATTAGCTATAATCTAGCTACCCTCATTATTAGTTATTAAGTAACTAGTATTAAGAGTAGTGCTAATGTAGATGTAGAAGGCTGTTCTATTAGGTGCTACTATAATGACTACTAGACCTATGCCCTAATGAATTATATATCTTACTAGGGCAGTAGAATCGTCCTTATATTAGGAGAACTACTCTTACTTATAACTAGCATTAAATAGGCAGCTGTATATAGCAGCTTTAGCTGCCTTAAGAGAGTAATAAGTTCTAGGAATACAGATGTTTTCAATCTTACTGTTAGGATCCCTTTAGATGTAGGAAGTTATAAAAATAATATAGTATAAGTTTTCTAGATTAGCCTTAGTACTAGAGATGTTCTAAGTAGGTAAGGCCATTTTGTTTATTTATCCTATACTCTAAACTAGACAAAATTATCTTTAGAAAGCTATATAACTAATCTATACACGTCTTTATAATCTAGAAAGCAACGTGTTTATAGGCTTTTTAACTACATTACGTCATATCTTATATAAGGCCCTATATAGGGTGTGATAATGTGTTCATCCTACTAGCTAGTCACCTCCTAAGTCAGTTGTCTCATCCATTTAATGACTAACTAAGGAAGATATCATTAAGAGTGTTAGCTTCCTAAGGGTGGTTAATTAGGCATGCTTAGATCTATAAATCTACTCATAAGGTGTAGATAGGATAGGGTAGTAATAAGTTTGGGTATTTTAACAATTAAAAGCTAATGATAGGAGAAGGAGGTTCATATGTCGCTATAGGCTTTCTTTACCTTAGGGGTACCTGTTCCCCTTCTGTAACAGGTCTAATCCTACGCATCATTTAGATTTACCTAATGTAGCAGCGTGCGACGTTTTAGGGCGCAAGACTAGCAGCTACTTTCAGTATAGTATAACGCGTCAACTCTGATGTTATACGACTACAACACCTCACGAGATATTATGAAGGCAAGGGGCATCGTAGAACGTCTCATGTCTTTGTGAAACTATAGACATACCTGCGCAGTCTCTTCCTTCCTTCAGGACCCAACATTCTCTCGACCTGCACCTCGACTCCCCAGCTCACGTTTTCGAATGTGAGGAGTGCGGCCAGACCTTCAGGACGGAACGATCTCTCATCTAGCGATCATTCCTTTGAGGTGAGCAGGAGCACAGCCAGAGGCAGTGCGGGATAAAGGATTTTAAGTGCAATCGTTCCGTGCTTGAGTGCGACAATGGCTATGCTATTACAGATGTAGAATCGAAATGGTTAAACAGAGTCCGTCTCGGCTGTGGTATACCTCTTAGTGATGCTATCTGCTGATCTAGCCGAAGATTCACTGAATGTATATGTGCCCCCGTCTGTCCCATGGATCACTCTCCACACAACCTCGGCCGTCTCACAACCAAGTCCGCAACTTAAGTAACGTCGTCCGCATTCCCGCAGAGTGACCGAAACTCTTCAGGTTGTGCTCGAAAAGCCAGCTTTGCCTCCTAATCAGCTGTTATCCAAATCGTCAATGGGAACGATCCTGATGTTAAATCAAGAACAAGGTACTACAAACAGCGAAAACCTAATCCAAAGCCCACAACCGTTGTCCAATCCTTAAACGCCAATACATTAATCACAATCCCATTATAATTTCACAAACAAGCCTCCGCAACCCTCGAGTCCTGCCTACCTTCCGACCGAAATACCGTCCTTCGCAGGCGGCGGGTTAGCACTACCAACCTCCTTGCCCGCCTTCTTTTTGTCCCCCAACAGATCAACACTAGTCTCCCTGCTCAAATGGGTACTCTCCTTAACCGGACTTGCACTCTGTGAACCACCAGCGGTTCCCGGATTAACGTTGCTATTACCACTACCGCCCTGGCTTGCGATGCCTAGGCCGGGGGAAGAGAGATGTGGTATGTTCTCTGGGAGAGGATGCTGAGAGCCAACGCTTTCGGTGTCGACCGAGCTAGCTTTTCCGGCTTTGGAGAGAGCGTAGTCACCAGAGTCGAAGTATTTATGCTCCGTGAGGTGGCTGAATTTGGAGGGGAGCTTGCCGTAGAGGCGGAAGAGTCGTTGCTCGTCGAGGGAGAGAGACTTCGTGTTAAGTTTAGTGAAACTATAAAACCTGAGAGGTGCAAAAAAAGTGCTGGGTCACAAATTACTTACGCTGATATTAGTTTTGTTCTTTTGATGGAAGTCCATATTGAAGCTTGCAAAAAGACTCGTCCTCTCTCTTTTAAATTTTGACGTGTGAGATGAACTACGTCGATAATGTGGGTTCCCGTCCCACCTGACAATATGTTTTGGTGCATTATATGTATGAGGTCAAGATTGTATGTATACGTCATACCTCGAGTTAGAGAGTAACAATTTTTGACATCTCCACAGTATCACACGTGATATTCAGAGTGCTCCTGCTGGGTACGACGCGATATTGCGAGGATTGCGAGGGCCATCATACTCCTTAGCATGTCAGGGTGCCACAAAGCTGATACGATCTCCCGCATCGTAGTGGGCCCCTAAAGCTTAGATAAGACCCTCATATAAGTTTTAAGTTAGGAGTGATAAGAGCTCCATGGTGGAGCTATGATGGGGGTCTCTGTTGCGCTATGAATAGGGACTCTCTGCAAATCAGGCCAGAGGGCGACAGTGCCAAGAAGACCATACGAAGTGACACTTGCAGTTACGATTTTGAGACACAGCGTCATTCGCCACACCAGTCATTACCTGGGATACTTACCTACGACCGTATATCCTTGATGTCCTGCCATTCGGCAGTTCCTACTTTCCTTACTATATGTTACGATGCGGAAAGGAACAAAGGTCTTCCTTCATATTCGTTAATTTTGTCGTTATTTGCCTTCTTGTAAATGCCTTCAGCACGCTTATCGCCCTCCTTTCCGAAGATGGAGCCGTACACGCCATCCCAGCCGCTGATATGATGAGGCCTAGTGAAGATCACACTGATCGTAACGGTAGACAAGTTATACCACGGATAATACACCAGACCTTTGTCAACGACTCAATCCCCTCACAATGGGTTCCTAGCCAAAGATCCTGCATCAACTTGCACCCAGGCTACGAGTACACCCTCTCCCGCGAATTCATTCAGACAAAATACCGCTGGTTCCTCGAGACACTCGACTCCTACCCTTACCACATCCAGCGCGCCGATGCCATCCGCTACTTCGTGCTCGACCACTACGGCGGGATCTATCTCGACCTTGACGATGGGTGCGCCCGTCGTCTGGACGTAATGCTCGAATATCCCGCGTGGCTCCGCCGCACGCTGCCCACAGGCATCAGCAACGACGCCAAGGGCTCGGTCCCACACCACCCCTTCTTCGAGTGCGTGATCCAGAGCCTGGAGCGCTACGCCAACAACTACGGTATGCCCGTGGATCCAATCATGGGGAACCCTTGACGTCATAAGAATCTAAGCCTTCAGCAAGTCCTCCATCACTGTGTGAGATGTGAGCATTTACTAGAACGTCCTCGAAATTATCATGAAGCAATATAAACGAATACCCATGCTCTCAAGCCTGATGGTCTTGCCACAACTCCTTGCTCCTCCTATGGCTCTCCATTAAATAACTTCGTCCGGGCAACTCCCTAGCACTGCTAGTTTGCGTGATCCACGTCTTCTGCACCCGAATAGCCTTTCCTTGCTTATCCTTTGCCACATCGTCGTGGTTATTCAGCTCATACCCCTTGGCGCCGGCTCCCAACTTGCTTGCCAACCTTGAATTCCCCCTCGCTTGGGCCCACGCTTGAGTCCTAGTGTTTTTGCTTTCGCTCAAGCTAGTGGTTCGCAACAGTGTTGCCCGAATACCGCTCCGAGTACTACTCGAGCATCCTCGAGTAGAGTACTGAAAATTGAAGCTCGAGTACCGGTATTCGAGTACCAGTACTCGAATACCTCGAGTAGTACTCGAGCTTAAAATAGATATTGATATAATACTGTATATTACTATTCTAACTCTCATTATCTGCATCGTCGCCGCTGTCTTCGTCGTCGCCTTGTGATAAAACACCCCAATTCCGTAAGCAAAGTAGATATCTAAGTGTAGAAGGCGATAATCGGTTCCGTTTCTTCGTGATAATATCACCACCGACACTAAATACTCGTTCTGAGTCTGCTGAGGTAGCTGGAATAGCTAGGTAATCCTTTGCAATAGAAGCAATCAATGGATATTAGTAT
>KV459587.1:5619-42580 GCA_001662645.1 Pseudogymnoascus sp. 03VT05 | reverse complement strand
CCCCCCCCCCCCCCCCCGCGCCTTAACCCCCACCCCTTCCTCCCATCTATACCCCCTCCGGGCTAACCACCCCTCTATATCCGTCTCCCACAATCTGTGATCCTCATCAGAAATCCTAAGCACTGCTACGAGTTTAGTTTTGGTCTCTTCAACAGTTTCGGGGAGAGAGGGGGGCTGACTTTTGACCCGCATCTCCTCCACTTCTGTCCCGCGAGGGTCGTAGAGTCTCATGAATTCATCGCAGGCTGTGAAGAGCTGGCGGGGGGGGTTAGGTTTGTCAGATACTAGGGGCGGGGGGGGCATGCGTACGGCTTGGTAACATTTGTCGGTGTGGGCATGTTTGCTTGGATTCGAGTGTTTGGATTCGAGTGTTTGGATTCAGTGCTTTGATAATTCAATAATTTAGATGTCACTTTGCACTGACTTGGACAGAGGGGTTATTTAACGTGAGTTGAAACAAAGGAAGGGACCCGGACCGCAAATATGAGAATAAGGATTTCTCCGCGTTGAGCTACGTGTGTAATTCTGTATATTACGCTCATAGATACAACAAAAGACAGACAAAAGCTTCAAATGATCAAACAACACCGCATTCGTCAGACCTCTCACCTCTACAAACAAACAAAAAATAGCGAATTCTCGACTCGCATTTCTTAGTCTACGCTTTGCATTCCAAGGTCTCAATGTTGAATTTCTTCCGTCTTCCCATCGAGACCCCCTTCGTAATCTCGTTATGTTCTACCACACTTTATACGCTCCCGTTTCTAGGCTCATCATCATCCAACGCTCAAGCAGGGGCGATGCCGTGGTCCGTATACTCCTTCGCGACCTCCGCCGCCACACCACCAGCCTCTGGGATCGGCGCAGTAGCAGGGACAGCCTCGCCCTTGTCCTCCGTAGTATCAATCACCGCCGCATCCTCCTTCTTCTCACCGCTCTTCTTCGCCCACTTCGGCGGCCTATAGAACTCCGGCTCACTCCATGGTCCCGCATCACTGAACCCGCATCCACCCTCGCAATCACAGGATCCGCCGAACTGCTTGGGCAGGTTCTCAGCCGGGACCTGAGCGAGCAGCTGGCTCTGGTATCCGCTACCGAGGACATGGATCTTCTCAACAGTGACAGGGTCGAGGAAGGACTTAATCATGCCGAAGACGGAGCTGAATCCCCACGGGGCGTTGATGAGATAGAGTCTTCCAAGGCGCTCGGGGTAGTGGTTCTGGGACATAGCGGAGGCCTCCTTGACGTATCCGTAGACGGAGGAGATCTTGGAGAGCCCGACGCCCTTGAGATCCATGATTGTGCAGCAGGTTTCGAGGAGGTGGCCCGACTTGCGCGAGCAGGCGGGGAGGCGGGGGTCGGACACTTTCTCGTACTCGACGGCGAGGTTTTGGAGCATGCGCTCTTGGGTGGTGATTTTGTTCATGGCTGTGAGGTCGCACTTGCCTAGTTGCTCGATGTAGACGGGGCGGCCATCCTGGGGGGTGTATGTTAGTATCGGGGGAGTTTTCGGTTGGGGGGGTGGGGGGGGGGGAGGTGGGCAAAGGTTACCTTGTCGGTCTTGTGGTAGTATTGGGGGTAGTATTCGAAGATCTGGGCCTTCTCGGTGTACTCGAAGTTCTGGACCAGGTCGTCGAGGTTGATCTCCTTCCTCCAGTCCTCGCTGTTAACGAACCTGAGTATATGTTAGTACTTCCCCTTTCATAGTTATAGCCGTATAGTTGGGGGGTGGGTCGACATACATGACCTCCGCGAGGGCAACATCGAACTTCCGTGCACGCAAGAATCTCAACTGATTGGGGTCAGTAATCGTAGCTCCAAGCTGCGGAGAACAGCACATACCAGAGTCAAAGTATCCAAACGCTCCGTGAATCCCTTCTGCTCCAACGACATCCTCAATTGGTGGACCTGAGCCTCCTGCTCCGGCGTGAGGTGCCCAGCATGCCCAGACTGGTTTGTGGCGGAGACGGTTGGGAAGTCGTAGTCGTCATATTTCGGGTCCGTCTTGAGCGGGACGATCTCAGCGGGGGGGGCTGCCATCTTTCAGAGCGAAGGGTAAGATAAGACGAAGGGAGAAGGGGGAAAAAATACTATTTTATGAGGTGTTTTGTTTTGTTTTCTGGATTGAGACCAGGTTGGGATGCACAGTACCAAGATTCTAAGTAGGGTAGGAGGAGCAATCTTACGTTTAACGTTAACGGTACGGAAGTGACGCAGGCTGTGGGTGGCCCGCCACTTACCCCACGTAAGCGAGCGAACGATGTGGACGGAGCTCCAAACAAGTCGACAGGGGCAACGTGGGGTAATTCGTCCGATGAAGGATTTAGAGTATACAGGTGCAACGTCTGTGAAGAATGAAGATAATCGTTTGTTCTACAGAAGCCGCAGTAGTTTACGCAGTTATATTCATTTATATATTTGTACAGTGCAATAAATGTCGTCTTTTTCAAGAAAACATCTGGGATGCTCACGTGCAACCATATCTCTCGTTCGCATGGTTCACATGGTTCACATGGGAAAGAGCCCGATTTTCATGCATAGAGTTTGAAGATCAATATAGTATTTTCATCCACTAGCAGAGCCCTTCTTATCTGGATCTTCCTCGCCCTCATTCTCAGCCTTCTCTTTCCTCTTCATCGTGACATCCCAGTTATACACACGTGCTGTGGCCACCTCCATAGTCTAGTTCGCATGTTAGTGGGCTGTTCAAAGGACAGGATAAGTTGCACACATACTGTGATTTGCTCTCTGAGAAAGTCGAGATCCTCCTCGCAGTTCGACAAGCTCGTTTTCGCCGAGGTGAGCTTCGAGTTCAGGAGTACCTCGGCCTCGTCGACGGGATACGACAGCATAACGTTTGCCTGTGCCATGTCAATATATGTACCCTCAAACCAGCAAGCATGAAACATACCCCAAGCCACAGATAGACTTCCTCCGTAGGTGGAACATGTGCCTTTGCGTAAAGCGTATCGTTAAGCTCAAACGTCGCCTCTATCGGGTCGGAATCGGGCTATAAGACAAACATCAGCACATCGTCCAGATCGCAGAGGTCGAAGCTCGGGCACCTTTCGTGTTTTTAAGAACCGCACGGTATCTAGCGTCTTCTGAATGTCGGGCATCTTGTCCTTCAACCCAGCTGCTCTCCGCTGCTGGTTGGCCTCCATAAACTGGTACTTTCTGCACACACATTGTATCAGGATCCGCATTGTTGATAGACGGGGGTAACAGCAACATACGCTATCATCTCCTGAAAGCTCTTGAGAGTGGCCTCCACATCCGCGCGGGTCGTTACGTAGTCCTCGACCTTATCGACGAAGGGCGCATAGGGGATACCCCGAGGGTTCGTCGGCGCAGCGGGTTTTCTGGGGAAGGCGCGATGGTCAGCAAGGGTTCAACACGTAGAATAAAGCTCTGGGGAAGGAGCAGCTGGCTACTTACTTTGTCGCTGTGTCCGCCATTTTTTCTGTATTTATGCCACCGCTAGCGGGGTTGTGTTGTTACAGGCAGAACAGGCAAGCTATCTGACATCTGACCTCGATACTTGCGTTGCTGTGTGGTGCAGATTGTTGGCCTCGCACCGCCACACGAGTTAGCGCCACAAGGTGGGCTTTGGTGGGATTCTTCATGAATATTATGGACGCCATTTTCAAGATTTCATCGCAGTCACTTGAGAAGAACAAAAATGGATGTAGGGTATAGAATAACATAATTTATCTATACCTAATTTATTTATTATTTTAACAATTGACTACCAGATGGGCCGCATGGAGCTGTTTAGATCATAGTTATCAGATCACCACCTTGTGATCGATTCGATCTAATCTTATCTGCAACCCTCCCCTACCCCACTACCAAAGGATTCCTAAGTCAGGCTACGAGAGTGTCTTCTACATACTGCCATACCATAGACTTAAGAAATTTGGACCAAATTTGGACATCGGGTTCGCGTTTCTATACTGTACAAACTTTTAATTTGGTGGTTTAATACACTCAATCGTGATAATACAGATAGCTTGGAATCTGAGCCCCTTACCGCCCTTCCCGCCCTTGCCGCCTCAAGGGTGATTTTAGAATATCAGAAATGGCTTCCACAGAGGAGCAAAAGGCAACAATCTCAAAAATAGAAGTCCAAAATGGCAACCCAGAGCCCACTTCTTCTACATCCCCGCCATTCTCAACCTTTACCCCACTAGAAAAGCGTCTCATCACATTCTCAGCCTCCTTCGCAGCGATGTTCTCCGACCTGTCCTCCTTCATCTACTACCACATCATCGTGCCTCTCTCAACCTCTCTCAACGTCTCCGTCAAGCTCATAAACCTAACTCTCACCTCCTACCTACTAGTCGCCGCTGTAGCGCCGACCATTGTAGAAGATGTAGCGGACCATAGTGGAAGACGGCCGATCTATCTGATCACATTTCTCATCTACTTCGCAGCCAATCTAGGGCTGGCGATGCAGAGGAATTACGTAGCCTTGCTTCTTCTGAGAATGATGCAGAGTTTAGGGAGCTCTGGTTTGAGGCATTTTTTCTCTGGTGCAGTCGGTTCGCGAGCTTGGGGGGGGGAGCTAGCTAACCTAAATAGGCACTATCACTATCGTGTATGGAGTCATTGCGGATGTTGCGACTGCTAATGAGAAAGGGTCTTATGTTGGGGTCTTGATGGGCTTGTGAGTCCTAATATTTTTTTGAAATCAGTTATCAGAGGGAGAAAAGAAGCTGAAAATAAATCTAGCACGAATGCGGCGCCTTGCTTTGAACCGATAATCGGTGGAGTCTTATCACAGTATGCCGGCTGGCCCCAGGAGGTAGGTATTACGCCCCCCCCTTCCCCCCCCCTCCCCCCCTTCCCTCTCCCTCCTATCAATTGTACCTTCAATGGCCCACCTCCACATCCCCAAGGGTGATATACCCCACAGTAGCACTATTCGGCAACTCTCGCCGAATCCCACTTCCACCCGGAAAACTGGTACCAGCACACCATCACGCAGCTTCTTGACCTCTCCCTCATATCCACCCGTCTGCGCCTGCTAGTAGCTGAGATAATGCGGAGGAGGCGGAGGCAGTAGCAGTCACTTCTTACAAAGAAAGACTCTTACGCGTAACCCCGCAGTTTGGATTCCATGGCGCTTAGTAGTGAAGAGTGGCCTTACCCCAAACAGCGCACGAAAACCTGGAGTAACCCCACGAAAATGGACGATGGTGGAGCAACTAGCGGCCTGAACACCGGAACGAAATATGGCCAAGCTAGCTTCTCATTGATCTGAGCTATTCCCACCGGCATCTTTTGCTCCCTTTCTATTCTCACAATTCTGGTGAACAGCTCAACTCCTCACTTCTCTTTACTTCATAAATATGGCTTCGTGCGCTGTCGAGATGTGTCAACTCACCTCTCCCAAAAAAAACATATTGCAGCGAATCGGAAATGAACTCAAACAGCAGCAGCAGCGAAAAGGCAACGGAATTTTGCGAGGTCGAGGATGGGAATCTAGATGCGAAACATGAGCGTTCAATTGAGCATATCGACTCAGAAACCGTGTTCAGCAAAGAGGAGCAGGGGAAAATAATCCATCACATTGACCGCCGACTCGTCGCTACTACGGCGGCCATGTATGCCGTCTCCCCAATGGATCGGACGAATCTCGGGAATGCTGCTATAGCGGGGATGAATGAGGAGCTTGGGATGGAAGGTGATTATCGCTATGTATGTTTGTTCTATGTTTAATGGAGGGGGTTAGATAGGTTGCTAACGGGGTTTTTGTAGTCGACAATTGCATTGGTTTTCTTTGCGATGTATACGTTGCTCCAACCTCCTGCTACTGTTTTGTGTCGGAAACTCGGACCGAGGCCTTTTCTATCGTTTCTCTGTTTTTGCTGGGGTGTTGTCATGGTAAGTTTAGACCTGTGTCCCTCGCTATATCGGGGTAAAAGCTGATAGTAGTAGATCTGTTTTGGGTTCCCTAAAACCTGGATACCACTGATACCCCTACGTCTTCTCCTGGGCGTGTTCGAGGCGGGCTTCTTCCTGGGATGTGTATATCTCATCTCGGCGTGGTATGCGCGGTTTGATATACAGAAGAGATATGCTGTCTTCTATCTTAGTGAGACGGTGTTGTCGGGCTTCTCTGGGATTTTAGCGTATGGTATACAGCAGATGGTGAGTTGACCCGCCGATGATAGACCTCATAGCAACTGCTAATGTTAGAGAAAGGATGGACTTGGCGGGTACTCCGGCTGGCGATGGATTTTCATCCTCGAGGGGATACTGTCCGTAATCGTCGCCGTCATCGGATGGATATACCTCGTAGACTTCCCAGACCGCTTGATATCCAAACCAGCCTGGGGTTTTCTCAAGGTGGACGAGGTGGAATTCGTCCTTCGCCGAATTAACAAAGACAGAGGAGACTCCACGGCCGAACCGTGGAATTTTAAGAAGTGGGCGTCCTCGGGGCTTGGAAGGTTTGGGGGTTTGCGTTGATTTATACGTGAATATGTCCCATTTCCACCGACTACTGCTACTCCTACTACAGAACGGCTGGATCTAATAGAAGTGATAGTTGCCTAACTACTATGGCATACGCCCTGTCATATTTTTTACTGATCATTCTTAAAAATAACCTGCACATGTCTGTCGCAGAAGCACAATGCCTCACTGCCCCTCCCTCCATTCTAGCCGCCATTTGTATGGGATTTTTCGCCTGGGCTGGCGACAAATATCACGTCCGAGGCCCCTTATTGCTACTAAACTGCCTTCTGGGCTTTATCGGACTCCCCCTTCTCGTAAGAAACATATCAAACCGATGAATTGAATAATGCTAATTGATACAACAGGGCTTCGCAAAGCAGCCAGCAGTCCGCTACTTCGGCACCTTCCTCATGTGCCTCTCCGGCCAAGGCGCCATTCCAACCGCCCTGGCCTATCATTGGAATGGCGCCTTGGCCTATCAAGCCAACAACATAACCGGGCACTGGAAACGCGCCTTCTGCTCCGCCTCCCTCATCGGCGCCGGTGGGATCGGTGGGATCGCGGGGTCGTTGGTGTTTCGCGCAGGATGCGCCGAATTATCGACCGGGGATATATGCGGGGTTGGCGTGTAATGCCATCGTTGTTGTGGTTGTCTGCATTAACACTATTGTATTCCGCCGCGAGAATCGGAAGGCTGATCGGGAGGGCAAGATTTTGGAGGGGACGCCGGAGTTTAGGTATACGATTTGAGATGGGAAATCTAGGTTCCTCTGTTGTTAGCCCTCTGCGATTGTAGATAAGAGCAGAATTGGAAATAAACACTGCGTGCCTTTTCACCATTTTTTAGTATTGTAATCACAGGGGTTGCGGAGTGAGATAAATTGAATATTGGGGGTTGGTTGCACCATTCAACTTAAGGGCAGTAAAAAGTGTCGCGGATGGAAGGGGGGAAAGCGTGTATGTCTAGACTAAGTATGAAGCTTCTAATGCATATGTCGATCATGGAGGAGCAAAAATATGATTATTGTATATTCTCTATCACTAACTTATGGATTCTATGGTCTAGCTAGGCGCTTCCTCTAATTTGTTCAGTCTAGTTAAATTGGATGGCAAACCGCCAGAGCCACCGGTTCTAATGTCAGAAGTTGACTGACAGAGAAATACCGGACCATAGACTTGCATCTTTTTCTACTCTTGCTAGCCATTCTTATTTTACACAATTTTGAGTATAGTAGTCATACTGTAGTCGGAATTATGCAAGCCTTTTGACCTCTTGAGTTACTACCGGCACCATGTGCCGAACCCGGTTCCCACCGGCTTCTGTGACAAGGAAAGCTCCCGGCGGCAACATATCTCTATCTCTGACAGAGGCATAAAAAATAACACTAATGCTTCCTCTGTGACAAGGAAACCCCGATATTAGCAGTAACTATTGCTCTACAAATACTAGCCAAGAGACTGTAAGTTGTAATTTTTCTTCCTTATAGACGTAGCAAAGACTTAGCTCATAACTCAACATGGCGGCTCGAACAGGCTCATCCTCCACTTCTGGATTCTTTCAAGCGTCACCAACGGTGCCGCCACTTTACACGGCTTCCAAGCTTGCTTCACTCCATGGAGTGAATGTTTCAGATGAACAAGTCTTTGATAGGGCATTGCGTCTTTATCTACCGGAAAGCATCCCGGAAAAGGTTGAAACGTCGATTCATAACTTCACCAGACTCGTCATTGATCCTTCAACGCTCCGCTTAACCGTGGACTGCGAGACTAATCAACCCGAGCTCAACCATTTAAACACATTCGGCGAGGAGAATAAGGTTGACCCCCTTTGAACAGGCGAAGGATGGCGTCTCCTGAAGGCTATAGCTGCCCGCGAAGGACTTATCGGCCATGGGCACCAGCAGCCAGACGAGCAGCACGCCGTATCTTGGAATAGAAGAATCCATCAATTCGCGCTCGTTCACGCCTGGATCCCAACTGCTGCGCTGGTTTCGTGCCCGTCTGCAATGACAGATGGTGCTGCAACGATGATTTTTCAGCACTTGGATAAGCCAGACGACGACCAACCAGGACTTCGAGCAGTTCTATCCGAGGTATATAAGCGGCTTATCTCTATTGATCCAGATTATGCATGGACGAGCAGGCAGTGGATGACGGAAAGGAAAGGGGGAAGCAATGTCAGAGATACGGAGACTGTTGCGAGGAGACTCACGAGTGAAGAAATTCAGAGGGATCAGAAACTGGGCCGTGATTTGGATGCAGACGAAATGCCAATGGGACCATGGCAGATTGATGGCTTCAAATGGTCCAGTAGCGCGACTGACTCGAACATGGCCATGATGCTGGCGCAGACAAATAAAGGTCTCAGCGCTTTCTTTGCGCCCATGCGTCGACGGACAGGTAGCCACGCGGTTGGTAAATATGAACTGAACGGTGTTCGTATCCAAAGACTCAAGAACAAGATGGGCACCAAAGGTCTGCCAACCGCTGAGCTGGAGCTTAAAGGCACCCGTGGATGGATGATTGGGAAGGAAGGCAATGGTATCAAAGAGATTTCGGCGATCCTTAATCTCACTAGGATATATACTACAAACGGCGCTCTCGGATTCTGGGGACGGGCCTTGGCGATAAGTCGCGCATACACGAAAACCCGGAATGTTCGCGATGGATTGCTACAAGATAACCCTCGGCATTTAAGGTGGATGGCGAACCAGACTGTCGATTAATGGGCCGCATTACACCTAGCATTCTTCGGAGTTGCCTTGCTAGGAACCACTGAGCAAGGTCGCCTCGTACATGATGCCAGAGCACGAAAGTTATTTCCACCGGATGATGCATCTCTAAAGATTCTACTACGATTATTGACTCCCGTCATGAAGGCTCAAGTTTCTGTTAAAAGTGTCGAAGGTGTACGAGCAGGCATGGAGTGCCTCGGTGGTGTTGGATACTGCGAGAACAACGAAGACGGCGGGATCATGAACGTGGCAAGGTTATTCCGAGATACAGCAGTGACGCCGATATGGGAAGGAACAGTGAGTATAATGGCCGAGGATACTGTCAGAGTTTTGACGGATAAGAGGTTGGTCATAGCGTTGTTGAGAGCGTCTTTGGCGCCTGGGTTGAGGCCGTCTTGAAGAACTGTCAGGATGAGGGCAAATTCCAGAAAGAATGCTCACTGGTTAGGAGTCGATTAGAGACATTCATTGGCATGGTTAAGCAAATGGACGTCCCTCAATTGCGCTGGCAAGGCAGAGCGGTCTTGGAGCACGTCGAGGTTATTGCTTGTGCCTGCCTACTCATGTACGACGGTTGTGCTGACGATGATGAAGTGGCGACTGAGATTGCGAGACGATGGGTGTGGTCAAAGGTGCTTCCTGGCTCTTTGCGTCAAGAACAATCGGAATGGCGCAGCCAAGTGGCTATGGACAAAAAGATTTTCCTTGGTCCAGGCTCTGCAGCAGGTGTTGCTGAGCTTCGAGGCAAGTTGTAGTTATAAAATAATTCAGGACCTTTTCGGGAATATCATTGCATCTCTGTGCTAGCTAAGAGTGTAAGCTCAGATTGTTTTAAAAACGTGGTAGTAATTGTACAATTGGGGTTTAATTAAAATGTCTAATGTATCAAGTGCCGATTCATAATTTACGAACTGATATATTGTAAAAAACGCACATAGTTATCGAGAGATTAATTAATTCGTAAAATTCATATTAAAAATTGGTCTCCCGAACCCCACTCTTGAAAACCATCTAGTCTAGAAACGCCCTCGGCCATGATATTATAGTCTATGAATTCTTCCCAGTAGTTAAACCCCAAGTCTTCAGCCATTCTCTTATCCTCAAGAAGAGACCTGTGATAGCCAGGTAAAGGTTTGCTCAGAAGCCTGGAGTCGTCGTGCGCATTAGTGGCCTCGGCCGCCAGAATCCAAGGAAGATGCTCAAATTCATCTGCTGCGGGCGATGACATATCCGTAGTCATGGAATATACTGAGCTTGGTATATTTGGCGTGAAACATTCTGATGATATGAGCTCCGGGAGGGAAGTCTCTTCGTTGTTTGGCGTCATGGATGAAGGGGTAACAGTATTCGCAGACGTTGGTGATGGTGGCCAATTATTTGATTGTGACTCTCCAAACTCATATTGTTGAAGATTGGGAGATGTGGTAGAGAAAATCGTCTCTGTCCTTGATAGGTTGCAGTCTTCTTCACGCTGTCGTTTAAAAGGAGGCCACGTTGAAGGTGAGTCCGTCAAGAAAGCATCCGCATCTCTTTTTTTCTCAGGGCCCTTGTCCCATTTGCAGGTGTTGCAACTTAGTGGACGGACACGTGGATGTGCTTTATCACTTTCTTCATCTTTCCAATCCTCAGAAAAGACAGCAGTAAACCCGGAAATTATTTCCCCGCTGTCAACGAACCTCCGCCGCCGCGACCGACGATCCTTGGAGTTAAAGGACCATTTCCAATTATCAGAGAAGACGGCCTTGACGTACGGGACGCCTTGGAGGTTATTGATACCTGGCGTTGAGGGAGATGTACATCCCCAGCAAAACCGGCACGCTTTCGGCATATCTAAACAAATGTGTTCCAGGAGTATATTTATTGTGTGAAGGGTAGAGACAGCAGTCACATTATATGGCCAGCTGCGTCTCAGATTCCTCTACTGTTATAAATATACGTTGCGTGTTCTGGGTGACGAAAAGCCAATCGGATACTGTGTTGATAAAGGGTAGATTCTCAGAATAAGTAAGTCCCATCATGATCCAGAGCAACTATCTCCCATCGTAATCCTGAGCAACTGCTCCATGGTTTAAGTAGTCTGGGGTATATCCACCGGAATCGCTAACTAATATGCAGCTAGTGTCTTTGACAGTTTCCACCGGAATTTCTAGCCAATAAGCAATCGGCCACTGTTAACTTCGCAACTTCCACCGGAGCTTCCACCGGAACTGATGGTTGAGATATTATTCTAAAAGCGGGGATTTGGAAATGCAAAGAACACCCTCGGACTGTCTCGGATGCGGCTTTTTACTTTGAAGCATTGTAGTTGTTTTTGGTTTTCTTAAGTAGGTAGGAGAGGTGCGTTGCTCGGCACCCACCGGGACTATCCTGAGCCGGTTATCCCGAGGAACGCCGGCCAACCGCCGGCAGAGCGGCCTTTTACTTTGTCCATGCAACAACGCCTTGTTACAACATTAAAGTGACTCGGCCTCCGATTGAAGTATACAGGATGTGAGCTCACACTTCTGTAAGACGGTGACCTAATTGGAAACCTTAGTTGATTTACCACCGGACAACGGAAACTAAGTACATCACTCAAAAATAGCCGTAGAAGGATATCATCATCGGATGCATCTGTTGTGGATTGACTTCTTCATTCCATTGCCGTCAAACCGTCAACAGATCTACTACAGCAAATACCACCGGAAGGGGCTACACGGATTTGAGTATTCTACATACGTTTCAGTATGGGTAGCAGCAAGGTTTGGATGACTGAGAAGAAAGGCAAGTGACAAAGACTACTTCAACTGAGACTATCAATACCTTCGTCTGCTCTTAATAGTGCCTGATGTCTTTCAATCCTTAATAATATAACTATTCGAGAATTGATATTATCTTGTTCCTCTGTTATCCTAATATCGTGAGCCATATTTTCTTTGGGGGATTTATCATTAGAATCAAGGGATCATGGTCACTTCGGAGACTATTGTCCGCCGAGATGGTTCGGCGATCATATATCATTCTAAGGAGGATTTAGAAGTTCCAAGGATAGATCTCCTGAGCTTTCTCTTCGGTGCCGTCTCTAAAGCCATAAACTACAGAATGCAATCTTATTATTGAATAGATTCAGAGCATTGCGCAGCCAAAGAAAGTAAGGTCCTTCACCGTGACGCCGCAAATCCTAGCCTTGCAATCACAAAAGCCGAATTGCACACTTTTATTCGGCAAATCGCTTTTACAATTCGGAACAAACTCGGTGTTGGCAAAGGCCACCATGTCACTTGTATCTCGTCTGGTAGCTTCTTAGCACCCTCTGTTTTCTTCGGATGTGTTGCAGCTGGAGCTATTTTTTGTCCTTCGAGCCCATCTTCCACTGTTTCTAAACTTGTTCGGGCTCTTCGAATTTAAGAGAGCAGCCTGATAGTTTGTAATGACGATACGCTCGGAATTGCTCTCAAAGCAGGAGCGGAATGTTCAATACCACGGGACAGGATCCTTATTATCGACGAAAAGAACAAGGCTCTAAGATCCTATGCAACTGGTTTCAACATCATTCAAAATAAATTATTGGAATGGGAGAGGTCGTCTGACGAGGGGTACCTCAATTCTACGGCAGTGTGCTTAATATTCTCATCTGGAACAACAGGTTTACCAAAGGTTTGGTCTGCCCTATCTATTTTACGCAAGGACTTTTAACGCTAATCTTCATTATTAAGGTACTCCTATCACTCACAGTAACATGGTTACGCAAGCAGTTTGTGCATGGGGCACTAGAATTGCGGAAGTAAGGGCTCAGTCTCCGGATTTCGAGTACTCTACCCTAGCCCATCTACCTTTCGCGCATATTGCAGGAATCTCCTCGTACTTTATAGCTCCTTTTATTATGGGTGGTACAGTCTTCTGGATGCCAAAGTTTAAGTACCCGGAGTTCCTAGAGTATCATCGGCGACTCAAAATAAGCTTTTGCTTAACGGTGCCCCCGATATGTCTTCTTATCGTCAAAGACTCGAATGTTGGAGATCACTTCAATGATTTAAAATTTGCTATCGCAGGTGCTGCGCCGATGGGCCCAGAACTCCAAGATGCGGTCAGTGCAAAACTCGGACGTGGTAAAACCATGGTCACTCAAACTTATGGTATGAGTGAGGTTGCTGGTAGTACTACATGTTTGGCATACGGTGAAAAGGACATGACAGCTAGTGTTGGGAGGTTACTTCAAAACCTGGACGCAAGGTTAATATGACTACCACCCATTGGTATGGAACACGGTTAACTTGTACTTAATAGAATTGTAAATGGAGACGATATTGATGTTGAGCCAGGCCAGGAAGGAGAATTACTCTTGAAGGGTCCGACGGTATTTAAAGGATACCACAAGGTCCCCCCTTCTTCTGATATATTCGACAGCAATGGCTGGTTTCACATAGGTGATATTGTGCGGTTCGAGAAGGGCCTGTTCTACCTTGTAGACCGTAAGAAGGAACTGATCAAATACAAAGGTAACCAAGTCGCTCCAGCCGAATTGGAGGGTTTACTTCTATCCCACCCTCAAATTTCAGATGCAGCCGTGATAGGGGTTGCGTCAAAAGGAACCGAAGTACCGAAGGCTTATGTAAGTGGTGAGAGATGCGGATGTCTCGGCAGAACACATCCTGACCTTTATAAAAGAGCGCGTTTCTAATCACAAGCAACTAAGGGGTGGAGTTGTTTTTGTTGATCAAATTCCGAAGTCGCCTTCTGGCAAGATTCTTCGACGGGTGCTAAAAGATATGTCAAGGGCTGATTCAAAAGCGAAATTTGCGAAGCTGTAGGTATCTTTTAAATAAAGCCAAGATTTATACCTAGTCATAAGTGTATATAACTTGCGTTTAATATTCTGTTTCGTGTATACGTCCATTCGTTGATGCCATGACCATAATGCCTTGAGAAAATAAGGAGGTTAACTTGGTTGTGGTACATTACGGCGGCGCCATAAATATTCGTACGTCTGTGCACAAATTGGTGTAAAACCCGCTTTATTCCCTGAAATTGGCCCGTACAAATGCCAATAGCACTTTATAGCGCCATACTGCCTGTCCTAGAACCTTGAAAGACTCTTTCCCCGCACTCGTCCACTATATACTATTGGCATACGCGTCAAATGGCCCAACTACATTGATTTCTTTCAAGTCCGCGCTCCAGACAACTCATATTCTCATTAATTATGCTCATTTGAAAGTCATTAAACTCACAGTTTGTAATGATAGAATAGGAGCAAATGAGACATCGTGATGGAACAAAGAAGAGTACGCCGCGCATGCGCGAGGTGTAAGAGGCACAAATTGAAGGTTCAGCTGCCAATATTTTCTATAAAGCAGTTCTAATTCGGTTTTCAGTGCGACGAACAACGACCCTGTCAGCTGTTTCTTCGGTCAAAAGCTGTCTGCGCTGATGCTACTAGCAAAAGGTAACGTTGGACACCACAAGAGATCCGTTGAAGCTCATTATCTTAAGATATGTAGGAGGACGAAGAATCGAGTCAGGCTAAATGAGCCGCAGGCATCTATTTGACCTGCCCCTTCTGCTAAACCGAGTCCGAAAATTACTGAGGCCCTCGAGACATCCTGCTCTCAGGGTCAATATAGCCATTCTACTTTCCAGCTCGTGCAGCATGTAAGTAGGAACTGGAATATGCGGCCCCATGGCTAATATCTTTGTTTAGATCTTTAAGTCACACGGCATCAGGCCCCGTGAATCTAGAATTGCTGATGCCATCCCAGATGGCAGTCCGTCTCAAAGAGGGAATTCAAACGACCAGGAAGTAATGGTACCAATATCAGACCTAGTTGGTATAGAGTTTCCATCGAAGGCTCTAGCATTGATGCTATACGAGGCTTACTTAAAATCAATGAGCTGGTACATGGTGTTATTCCATGAGCCCATGATGCGAAAGATGATCGAACAGGCTGCCACTTCTGGAGTAGCTCATCGATCTGAGATGCCCCAGGTCTTGCTAATGTTGATTATAATGGTCATTGGTGCACGCTTTGCGAGGTACAGCGGGAATGCTCTAGTACTGATCTGCCCTCCATAGTTGAGGGGATGGTAAGAACTATTGAGGAGAAATATCTTCCCTGCATTGAGATTCTTACAGTAGACTCAGTAATGTTTTCTTACTTATTGTCCGTTCACTACTTATCTACGCGCTGCACCAAACGTGCATTTCTTGTCAAGGCTGCGGGATTGAGGGCAGGGCAAGCTATGGAACTTCATCAAGAGTCAAGGTGGGGAGACATTGACCCCATTGAGCGGCAAGTCCGTAGGAGAGTATGGTGGATGCTGTTTGTATCAGACGGGTAAGTTATCTCACATCATCTACTTTATGCTAGAAGAACTGTCAAGGTTGACACAGGAATAGTTATTCATCTCAAGTGTATGGCAAACCAAGCGTTATCGGTCCCGATGATTTCCATGTTGCACTACCTGGAAACATTGACGACAATTCAGCAACATGCCCTGGATTTACATCAGTTGAGATACAAAATGGATCCTCCTACCCAGTCACGACCATGTCGTATCACAGATACAAATCAAAACTATATATTATAGCAGCGCCAATAACTCGGGACCTATATCTTCACAAACGGAAGAACCCAAAAACTATGGTGCATATCGTCAAAGATATTCACGCACAGCTCACGGAGTAGGAAAATTCACTTCCTCCCGAGCTTAAGTTAGACTCATGGAACAAACAAGCCATGGAAAAAATACAAAATAGCACATCACATATTTTTGCTATGCAAGCTTTGACGCTGCAAATTTCCTATGATAACATACAGCTCCTGTTACATCGCCCTTTGATGACTTATCAGGGGTCATCTGCTCAACTACACTTAGATAGTAGAAAGCTACAGGTCGATGCGCCTCATTCGTCGCCTGATGTGGCGCTAAATCTAGATATTATCGAGCTGGGCCGTTCACAATGCTGGAAATCAGCATTGCGAACATCAGGTGTTGACAGCTACGCTCCAATACTACGCTTGGTCGGGAACACTCCTGCTGCTACAAATGTGGAGATCCATTGTCTAACACCGGGTGTAATGCTGGGAGTACTGGCACTCTCAGACCCAGCTGGACCAAGAGTACAGGATTGCAAGCGTGGGATTGCAAGTCTGATCAAAGTTCCTCGGAACTTCGGGCTGAAAAGTGTGGTATGGGATCAAAATGCCGAAATCTTAACGGATTTGATGCACGTTATAGCAGCCGAAGAGGTTAAGGCAATGTTATCACAAGATGGCAATTGTTGTGAATCGGATATTACAAATACCAACGTGCAGCCTTTACACGGAATAGGCCAAACAGCAACAGAGGTGCCAGTAAACAGGCAAACAGGGTGGGAGCGGACGAGTAACTCTCAGTCCACAATGGATATTGGTTACGAACGAGTTCCACGTTCTCCAAGTCTGCCTTCGGTCTCTGAAGATACACAGACACCATCACAGCCACCAGTTCCTTTACCCACGACATATGCGAGCTATGGCAGCGACGCCTTTACTTCTCAATTCGATTTTTCACGCGACTCCAGGGTAGATATGGATTTCGATATCGACCTTAGTACCATACCAATGCATCAACATGGCCTGGAGTACAATGGGGAGGCGCAATTTGGAGTCAGAAGCCTGGAGCAATCTCCGTCGATGCGCAACATGGGTGTCCCCGCAGACACCTTTCCATCGCTGGACCATCCGGGGCAGCTCTGGATATGGGGTCCTCCTTTCGCATTCCCTTAGGTTGAAATTATAATTCATGCTATTAGATGTTATCTCATATTCTCCTGCTAGTTCAGGACCTTTCATTCATCCATTGTGCCTTCCAATGCTATGGCGACCTCTTCGGGAACCACTCCCCGCTCGCAACCCCCTTCACGATGGGCTTTATCATCGGCCTCACCGCTGACGGGCGCTATTGATGTTAAGCATGACATCGTTTTAGGGCAGGCGGAGGCGCAGAGGAGGGCGAGGAAGAAGGTCGAGGATACGGTTAAGAGATAGTAGAGCGCGGTTGGGGGGGGGGGGGGATAAGAGATGCGGTTGAGAGGGAACTCGCGAATTATTACAGACCTAGAGATAGACCAAAAGAAGTTAATAATTTACCCCCCCGAGTTCAAACCTGGTTTTAGGAGGTTGATGATCTTTGAATAGGTTATCAATTTCCCAATAATCATCTTTGATGGTCTAACGGTCATGATTTCCGCTTGTCATTTGACAAAGCGCGGGAGACCGGGGTTCGACTCCCCGTCA
This sequence comes from Pseudogymnoascus sp. 03VT05, assembly GCA_001662645.1. NCBI lineage: Eukaryota > Fungi > Ascomycota > Leotiomycetes > Thelebolales > Thelebolaceae > Pseudogymnoascus > Pseudogymnoascus sp. 03VT05. Next base: position 25,122 of record KV459587.1, on the reverse strand, counting down.
GAGAGAATTGCCTCTCTGAGCTCATGCTCAGATACAGCTTTATTAGCATCAGTGGTTTAGTGGTAAAATCCATCGTTGCCATCGATGGGCCCCGTGTTCGATTCACGGCTGATGCACAATGAACAGTCTCCAATTCGGAGATATATTTTTTTTACACGCGGGACTTCGACCCGCGTGCTTCGTTTTTACTGTAAAAATGGAGAGCTGCACAAAAGTGGATCAACTCCACCATCGGAGCTCCCGGTGGCAACGCACCTCTCCTACTAACATGGAAACCAAAAACAACTGTAACGCTCCCTTGAATAGGTCATCATGGTGAATACACCAGGGGGTCCTTTTTTGGTCATCAACCTCGTGGACTCTTGTGAAAATCAACCGAGCTAAAATGGTGCGTTAAAAGGCCCAAAATGACACCAACACAATGATAGCGGGGGCGTATGATAAGAGAGAGGGAGGGTTCGCGTTTAGCTCATTGGTATCAAGCAGATCAATATTCCCCAACCCCAGAGCGCAGCCGAGTAGTATAACGCGATTAGACCGAACGACAGCAGTTGTATCTAAGAAAGCATCCTCTCATCCTCGCATCCTCGCATCTAGTAGCTCCCAAGTTTCTATACCACGGGGCTACTCGGAGATGTCATGTCATTGAAATAACTACACGAGGTAACCGTAACGAGGCGAGGTAACCGTAACGGGGACCATCAGAACAACCAAGTGAGGTCTTAGCTTCGGAAACAACGTGGTTAATCTACAGTACTTCGGCAGTTGGCGCTACTAGAGTGCGGGGAAAATTGTGATGGTGGCTGTTCGCCTTCTCCGCATCGATTTCCCCGCACTATTGCCTCGAGCCGATAAAATCCTACGTCAAACACAACCCTGATAGAGTTAACCTTGCTTGGTGCTTGGGGGAAACGCGCCCCTATTGCCCCACTTCTCCCGAACGTGCCATGGGGAAACCTGGGGAACTTCATAACTCGTGCTTCGGAAATTGTATATAACTTGGCATCCTTTCACTTGTGGATGTCCTCGTGTTTTGTCTTATATCTACAGTCGATCAATACAGCTATTATCTTATTATATTTTGGATTTAAGCTCAAATTCGCATTTGGCCTCTGCTCGACAAGAGAGTTTTCTCCTCCAACTAAAGAGTTAACTGCCAGAGTGATATCATGGTTGGAGTCTCTAATGAGGCGGGCACCTCGCGGATGCAGCAGCTTACCCAGGGCCGCAGATTAGGCTTTCGGGGCCTGATTGGTGCCAACCGTTACCTCCTTTTCTCATCCCTCTTCGCCTGCATCGGATCATTCATGTACGGCACTGATCAGGGGATTCTTTCCAACCTCTTAACGGGTCAGAATTTTGGCTCCAAGTTCCCAGACGTTTATAGTGATCCTGTTCTCAAGGGGTGGGTTGTGTCTGTTTTGCAGCTAGGAGCATGGCTGGGAGCCTTGATCAACGGCCCGTTAGCCAACGCCATCTCTAGAAAATACAGTCTCACAGTGGCTGCATTTGTAAGTTGATCAATTCTACTCTTCTCATACACAACTAACGATATTGTCTAGCTCTTCACCCTCGGCAGCGCCATATGTGCCGGTGCACAAAAAGTCGCGTACCTTTTTGCGGGTCGTATCATAGCTGGGATTGCTGTAGGGCAGATCTCTCACGTCGTACCCTTATACATGGCAGAGATCTCACCTTCTGAGTTCCGAGGAGCACTTGTTTCTTTACAGCAGCTGGGTATTAGTAAGTAAAATATCCTTTCTTACATCTTTGATACCAAAACTAATGCCTCCTTAGCTGCTGGAATTATGGTTTCATATTGGCTTTGTTATGGCACAAGTTTCGCCGGTGGCCAAGCCTGTGATGCAAGTAAAACCGCGCCTTTCGGCGGCTCTCGGACCTGGAATCCGTATACTGATGTCCCAGAAGGAGGCTGCACTGGGCAGACTGAACTCGCATGGCGGTTGCCATTGGCGTTACAAGTAGCTCCTGCTCTGGTTCTGCTCTTGGGAGCCCCGTTCCTACCATTCAGTCCGAGATGGTTGATGTCAAAGGGACGCGATGATGCGTGTCGCGCTGCCATTAGCGAACTCCGGTCATTACCTCTGGACGATCCGATCGTTGAGACCGAGTATCTTGAAATAAAAGCTGCGGTTCTCTTTGATGAGCGTACAGCTGCAGAACTACACCCTGGAAAGAGCGGAATTTCTCTTACTCTCGCGAAAGTCGGCATGCTTTTTACGAACACGGGACTTTTTAAACGTCTAGCAACGGGCTGTATTATCATGTTCTTTCAGCAATTCACTGGCATCAATGCTATCATATAGTAAGTTCACACACATCCTTGGTTCTAAAATTTACAAGTTAATCTCAAATGATAGTTATGCACCTACAGTCTTCGGCAGTCTCGGACTCAATGCATCTACAACATCTCTACTAGCTACCGGTGTCCTCGGTGTCGTCGATTTTGTATTCACATTCCCCGCAATCTTTTGGGTTGACCGCTGGGGCCGTCGTAAATTTTTCATGGCTGGTGCTCTTGGCATGATGGTTTCTCACGTCGTTGTCGCTGCCATTGTTGGTCATTACGACGGGAACTTTAATGTTCCTGGCGGTAAAGCTGCTGGATGGATTGGAGTTGTCTTCATCTACGTATATTTACCCGTTGCAATGTTTAAAGAGTTTTTCTAACCAGAGTTTAGATGATGGGCGCCAACTTCTCTTACTCGTGGGGTCCTGTTGCATGGCTTGTGCCCGCGGAGATCTTCTCCCCAGGACATCGTAGTCAGGCTGTTAGTATTATTATCAGCTGCAACTACATGATGAATGTAAGTTTTTATAATTGTCTTTCAAAATATGGTTTATCTAACAAATCGCTCTAGTTCGTCGTGGGACAAGTGACACCCAACATGCTCGATAAGTTAAAGTACGGGACTTACATTTTATTCGCCAGCTTCTGTCTGCTCATGTTCCTCTGGGTGTTTTTCTTATTGCCGGAGACCCGCTACAAAACGCTTGAGGAGATGGACGAAGTGTTTGGTGATAATTCTGCTACGGTAGATCGAGAGAGAATGCAGGAGATTATGGCAGAGATTGGCCTCGAGCAGACTCCACAGCAAACCGGAGAGAGGTTGAGCGATGAAAAAGACAGAGAGGAGTACATGGAGAACACAAAAACTGTATAAACACTAGCTATATGACAGGCACCTACTTAATATAGAAGGCTCAAATATATTCGCAGTTCGGCCGTATATATAGCTTATGCTTAGGTGCTCATGTGATTTGCGTTTAGGTGGCAGTGAGGTGGAAGGGAGAGAGCAGACTCCTGAAAAAGAAACGGGCAGTTGAAGGTACTCGGAGATAATCCAGAATCTAAATTCGCGTACACGGAAGATACGGCCAAAATTGCCATTTATGAGATCAACAAGGGTAATCCGTCATGCAATACGGGAACCACGCACGTAGAGGATGGGGCTAGGATAGCTCCTTTGTTTCCAGAAGGTAGATATAATGCCAAAAGCCAAAACAGGCTTCCTACGACAAGCGGATACGGACATGAAATATATCAAAATGGTTCTGAATAGCATCCTGAAGCCATGAAGCCATATCGCAACTCTATTGATTATAGAAATCTATTGGTATTTATACAAATTAATGCGTCTTGCCCTCAACAGCGCCTTGGGTTCCCTCTAGATCACTATACAATCTCCACTGATAGTCTAGGCTGGGATCGTTGAACCTTGCCTTGATGTCCAGCTCAGCAATTTTCGCCATGTCTTCAGCTTCCATCTCGAAGTCAGCCTCCAAGTTCTGCTGGATCTGCCAATCAATGACACTCTTAGGAATAGCCGAGCGGCCACTGTTCACAGCCCAGGCTAGAACAATCTGCACAGGGGTCCTTCCATATTTCTTTCCGATCTCTTGTAGAACAGGTTGGTCAGTCACTCGGGTCATGTGCGAGACCTCCTTGCTCCAACCAGTCTTTCGGTAGAAATCGTTCATGTTGCCCAGCGGGCTAAATTGCACGACATGGATTCCCTTGCCTCGAAGCCATGCGTTGAAGTCTTTTTGTTGGAGATATGGGTGAACTTCCATCTGATGGATGGCTGGTACCTTTGAATGGACAGTTAGCAAAGTCATATTTGGGTGATTGGCGGAGTTTTTTATTATTACTTACTGTATCAGATTGATCTAGTAATTGTTGGATTTCTCCCTTGCTGAAATTCGACACCCCGATGGCCTTGGTCTTCCCCGTCTTCACAAGCTTCTCCATCGCCTTCCATGTCTCTACAAAACTTGTCTTTCCCAGAATAATCTTTCCATCCGCGTCGCGAGGGAAACGATCTTCTCCGCGGGCAAATGTGCACGGATAGTGCATCATCAACAAGTCAACATACGGCGTGTCAAGATCCCGCAGGGAATCATCAAGAGCGCTCTCAACATCTTCGGGATGGAAGTTGTTGCACCACAATTTGGTGCCGACGAAAACCTCTTCGCGAGCAACGCCGCTTTCTTTGATGCCTTGTCCCACCTGCTTCTCGACGTCGTAGACCCGTGCTGTGTCGATTAGGCGGCAGCCTGCTTTCAGCGCCCGGCTGACAGCATCGACTTGTGCATCGGCGTCTTGGAATGTACCAAACCCAATCGCTGGGATTTTAGCTCCTGTGTTAAGCGTATGCCTGGTTGATCTCGTTGAGGCAGCACGGCGGGCATTTCGTGAATGGGAAGACAGCACTCTTTGTACCTGGGTCCTCTTTAAAAAAGTGTTCAAAGCACTTGATGGCCGCATAGGTAGAACCAATATAGAAGGCATAATGTTGTAGATCGAAAAAATACAATAGCTGGTAGGACTGCGTTGTATTGTATCACAAGTCGGGCTGTTAATGTTTCGTTGTCAGCAAAAGACTCTGTGAACTTCGAACCCCTTATAAGGGTGCTATTCGTATTGTTATTAAACCCAAGTAAGAGACTCAATGGATGGAGTATAATATACACGTCGTTGAGTTGAGACGGTCGTCGCTAGACTCGGGACATTGCGCACATGCACTGTAACCCCGCGTTCGTTCCCCGCCGCCGCGATGGTGTACAAACTCCCCGTAACGAGGCAAAACACAACGCGGGAGCTTATGGAGTACAGTGCTCCGTCAACCTCACCAAAGCTAGTGTTGTGACAATGACTTAATCTTAGCACTTTCTCGGAGTACGCTTCTCCACCCGTCTATGGAAATAGTACTGTTGTAGCAATGTACGATTCTTTTCGGATTACTCCGTGCTAATTGTAACTTAGCTCAAGATCGCATTGTAATTCGTCGTCGTTGCAAAAAGATCCAATCTCTTGTCAGATTTGAGAAACTATGAAATATTGGGACTATAAGAAGAAAAGGATCAAAATTATACTGCCTAAGTCAGGTAATGAGGCATATATTCCATTGTTTATATTACCACTACACATAAGCTACTAAATATGGCCCATTTTAAGGAAGTGTAAAGCCTCCGTCGATAATAATATTCGATCCTGTCATATAGCAAGCAGCATCGCTGGCTAGAAAAACGTAGAGCTGTAGAACCTAGTTAGTGTCCAGTGCATGAAACTTTAGATAATCCACTTACGCCTTTCAGCTCCTCGGGGTTACACACACGCCCTGCGGGAATCATAGACAACCATTTGTCTATGAGTTCTTTTGGTTGTCTTGTCAACACTACCAGAATGAGTCAGTCTCCATGATATTGGGCGATATGGGCAAACATACTTTCAGTCATGATATATCCTGGTGAAACACAATTCACTCTTGCAAAATCGACCCATTCTACGGCAAGACTCTTCCCAAGCTGTAGAGCACCGGCCTTCGAGGAATTGTATGCAGCCTGAGTCTGTGGGACGTTTACGAGGTTGGCACTGACAGATGCCGTGATAATCAGGTTCCCTCGTCCTTGCTTCTTGAAGATCCTCCCAGCTGCTACTGCGGTCCACATAACGCCGTCGTAGTTGACACTATTCATATAATTCCAGGTTTCTTCATCGTACTCCAGAGAAGGGACGTTTTCGCACACCCCTGCGTTCGCGATGACAATATCTAGGCGGCCACGGCCAAATTCGGTCGCTATCTGCTCAATCGTGTTTCCTATCGTTTCTCGTTTTGTTACGTCGGATTGAAAGGCCTGAACTCGTACTCCATTTTTTTCAGCAATCTTGGCTGCGATCTCGTGAGCATCGGTTGCTTTATGGTAGATAATTGCAACGTCGGCTCCAGCTTCGGCGAGACCAGTAACGACTTGGCGACCGATACCCCCTGAGCCACCTGTAACGAGTGCTATTTTGCCCTTGAGAGAGAACTGCGATAGTACAGGCGTATTCAGGTCAGCCGGCTGGTAGAGAGGCATAGTTAAAAGATTGACCAAACGATGTTCTAGAATAAAAATGAAGGTCGAACAGGACGAACTGAGCGGGAAATGCGGAAAAACACTGTTGGCAGGGAATTGCTTCTTTATTACAAGACGCGAGACAATTCTCCCATTGTTCCTGAGCCGTTCCTTATAACCACGCAAGCAGATCTCCCGGCAAGTAAATATACGCTACGTGAAGATTATATCAAAAGCCTCCGTGAATCTGTTACTCGTTTGAATTGTGAAACTACTCTTCGGAAGCTGGTATTCATGGGCAGTTCCCGGGTTCACCCATGGCGCGATTAGAGTCCCTCGGGACGAGCCATACTCGTAACGAGGTCTCTCACTATCAGGGTTTAATTCGCAATCAAAATCAATTTCCGGGTCAGCACATGTCTACAACCAAAGTGGATTTGCCACGCGCCAATTCCCCATGGGGCCCCGCGGATTTGACAGGTCTTAGAGCGACTACCGTCCCCAGGATCGGGATTGCGTTTATCATTAATGCATCAGCTTATGCCCAATTTCGGGAAACATATAACTACCCATGGCTCTCTGATTTCTCATAGCAATTTCGTACAAAATATATATACACTAGCTACGCTCTGTATGCGCTGGCATAGCAAGTGTTTAAGATACCCATATTTTTTTAGAACTTGTTTTACTTTTTGTTATATTCCCTCGCCAGGATGGGGTTCTTCTCCTTGGATCAGCACCAAGGGTGGATGGTACACTCGAAATTATCAAAAGGCCGTCTTCTGTTTGCCGCCAACTGCCTGGCTGGCATGTCTATATTTTTCTTCGGTAAGTCTATTCCTAATAAATCTTGATTGAGAGCAGTGAATATTAATACTATGCAGGTTACGACCAGGGAATGATGGGTGGTGTCAATCAAAGTCCCGACTATATTAACCTCATGAAGTTCGGCTATGTCGACGACACAGGCGTTCCTGTTGTCACAGATACCCTCTTGCAGGGGGGGATCATGGCGGTTTTCTACCTCGGAACGCTCGCTGGCTGCATGTTTGGCGGCTACTTTGGTGACAAATACGGGAGAATCAACACTATCGGTTTGGGTGCTGCCTGGGGAATTTTTGGAGCTGCTCTCCAATGCTCCGCTATGAACTCCAACTGGATGATTGGCGCCAGGCTCGTCAACGGTATCGGCACCGGTATCCTGAATGGAATCGTTCCGGCCTGGGCATCCGAATTATCTGACTATACTACCCGTGGAACATTCATCGCCATGGAGTTTACTCTGAATATTTTCGGTGTTGTCGTCGCATATTGGCTAGCATACGGAGTCAGTTTCATTGACGGTGGAGAGTCAGCATTCCGTTGGCGTTTTCCGATTGCCTTTCAGATAATCCCACTCCTGTGTCTCCTTGCTACTTGCTGGGCATTTCCAGAATCCCCTCGCTGGTTATCTAAAGTTGGAAGGAATGAAGAGGCCCTCTACATTCTCCAGAGACTCCGAGGCACTGAGGGCGCAGACGCCGGCGTCGCTGAAGCTGAACTAAATTCCATCAAATCCGTCATCGAACTCGAACAACACGCCGAAGGTACTACTTATATCCAGATGTTTTTCGGTCTCAAAGATGGCAAGCTACATACAGCCCGTCGTGTGCAGTTGGTGATTTGGCTGCAAATCATTCAATGTTGGACTGGTATCGCCGGTGTTACCATGTATGGACCGACTATCTTTCATATAGCTGGCTTTGGACCCGAGAAGTCACAGTGGATCTCTGGTTTGAACAATATCTTCTATATGTTCTCAACTCTCATCTGTGTTTTCACGATTGACCGCATCGGGCGTCGCTGGACTCTGTACTGGGGCTCCGGTGGCCAAGGCGTTGCCATGTTCCTTGTTGGTGGTCTTTCCAGAGGTGGATTGGACGCAAGAAACGCTGGAAATATCAACAATGCAAACCAGTGGGGTGCTGCGGCGGCTACTATGATATACGTGTATACGTTTATTTTTGGAGCTACTTGGTTGACAGTGCCTTGGCTGTATCCCGCCGAAATCTTCCCTCTTCAGGTTCGTGCTAAGGGTAATGCATGGGGCGTTGTGGGATGGTCAATTGGAAACGGTAAGTGAAGACACGCTCGTGCCCTTAAGAACTATAGCTGACTATTCTCAGCTACACTCACTTTAGTGCTTCCATATATCGTTAATGCGATTAACGAAAAGATGTTTTACATTTTTGGAGTTGTCAATGCTCTCAGCATTCCTATTGGTATGTCTTCTACTGCAATTCCCTTTTATTTTGTGATTGAAATCTAATACGGAACAGTTTGGGCTCTATATCCAGAATCTAACCAACGAACGCTTGAAGAGATGGATCTTTTGTTTGCTGCTGACGCACCTTGGACCTGGTCTGCCGAAAAGAAATTCAAAGAGCTTAAGGACGAGCGCGACGCAGCAGGTCTGGACGCTAGCTTCGAGGAGAAAGTTGCAAATCCAACGACGCATGTTGAAGATAATGAGGTGTGAGAAGAAAAATTGTAGCTCTAGGGGAAAGATCTTAAAGATGCTTGATACTTTGTTTTATAAGCTTCTTTTGCTTTCTTCCCGTCTCACGACGATGAAGCAATGGAATAGTGTACTTCGTTGTCTTCTAGCACCAATACAGTAATCGTTCTGACCAACTTTGAAAACTTATCTTGGATTGTCCAATACAGTAAACGTCGCGGCCAACCTTGAAATCTTATCTTGGATTGTGCAGTTGTTGTTTGTTCTGTCTGTGCTACCTTATCGCAATATACATGTTTTAGATAGCTGTCGTATACGGGTCTTACAGCGGTCGGGAGGTCAATTCTGAGTTGCGAGCGAGAGTCTTTTCGGATCACCGCTATATGACGCCTTCTCGGGGCCAGAGACGGTCTTACGCCCGCAAATTGGGCTGGACCACCATGCAATCAGCATACGAGGACTACCAATTTGTATGGTGCTCCGATAAGATAGTCGGCAGTCCGCCGAGCATATCTGTATATCCTGGGCTTGGCGGGAGCCGGGTCCGGGGTGGTGGGTGGGTGTCGTGGGGTTTGGGTTCACCAATGGGAATCCAATGGCGGAGTTGCGGGGTGTTGGTTGGTTGTGTGGGGTGCCAGGATTCCCCGGGGACTCGTGCCCTGGACAGTATGTACCTACATACTGTCCAGGGCATGATAGGTATCATGGTATGTGGCTGCCACATGTGCCGTGCATGGATCCCTGTCGTCCTCGTTACGAGGCAGGTGTGCGAGACGAGGCGATGGTGATCATCGGGTTAAAGGAAGGAACGAGATGCGACAACGGACAACCTGAAGGCATATATAAATGATTTCGTCAGCTTTGACCACAAAATATAACTCTTAGAAGTCAATACATCGTCATTATCAGCATTACAATCTCCCGAATTCTACTTTTTCGATATACAGCATTCAACCGATATCATGGGCAGCGAAGTAACTACGGCGGTGGGCTCCCACCTGCCCGTCCAGATGCAAGTCAATCTTGGAGGAAAAATAATTGCCAGTACGCTTGCACTCTTCCGTCGCTCTGTCTATTTCAATATGTTCTAACGAGTTTTCGCAAAACTAGTTACCGGCGCAAACCGTGGCATTGGTCTCGGCATCGCTGAGTGCTGTTTGGCCAACGGCGCCTCAAAAGTATACAGCATCGACTACGCAGACGACGTTGGCGATGACTTCAAAACCCTCTCAAAAGTGTACCCGGGCCAGTTATTTGCCTTGAAGGCGGATGTGACCAAGGAGCAGAGCATTACGGAAGCTATCGACAAGGTGCTTGAAGAGGCGGGCGCATTGCACGGTGTGGTGGTCAATGCAGGACGAACAAATCACAAGAGTGCGCTTGATTTTACGACCGAAGAGATTGAGGCCTTGTTCGCTGTCAATGTGAGTTCCCCTTACCCCTTCCCCCCTCTCTCAAATTTCTTATATGTTCCCCCACACTCTGTCAAAAATGGCCCTTGCTAACACAAAAGACAGCTTTTCGGAGCCTTCTACACTGCCCGAGTCGCCGCTCGCGCCTTTATCAAACAAAACGTCAAGGGAAGCATCGTATTTACAGCATCGATGGCTAGCTACCGCCCCAACAAAGTCGTCCCCTCGACACCATATGGTGCCTCGAAGGGTGGAGTCCGCAACATGACACATACATTAGCCATGGAATGGGCACAGTACGGTATCCGAGTGAATTCTGTCTCTCCCGGTCTCGTGAAGACGGCTATGACCTACTGGGTTGAGAAGCAGGCCGATTGGGAGACGCAATTGAGGTACTACCGCGGCATCCCAAGGCTCGCGGAGGTGCAGGAGTTGGGTGGAGCATATGTTTATCTGTTGAGTGATTCGGCGAGTTACACAACTAGCATTGACATCCCTGTGAACGGTGTTATTGGCAGTAAGTCTCCATTCTACTTTGTCTACACTACTGTAATCATACTGACAACTTTCTAGTCTGTTAAACGATATACATAGAATGGCACTAATTAATAGAAATAGAGTATATAAAATAAAAAAGTAAATGGTTTCGTATATGCGATGGTATACTCTGCTTCCCACCTGATAGCAGCAACCAAATTTCAGATTGTGACTTTTTGATATTGGTGAAATTTCGAGCATAGTCGTATTGTCAATGTCTAGTATGACACTCATGACCTGCATTCTGAAGAGGTCTTCGTAGATCCGATGGCAATAGGTTCAGAGTATCCGCCACTGGCTACTTCTGCGTTCAAGCTATGTATATTTCTCGTAAATGGCTGTTTCCGCGGTTCAAGAGCTTACTGGGTTACACTTGCGCTAACTGGCTCCTGCTACAGAGGGGATGGGAAAAAAGACTGGCTGGTGCCATTGCTGGTAATTGATGATTGATCTTATATTTTTTGGAGCCAGAACAATAGAAATTGCCTTTCCTGCTTTTACAACCCAAGCAAATCTCCCTTCAGCTCCGGGCTTAACTGCGCCCTCCACATCTTTTGCTCATTCAACAAAAACATCTCCCCTCCCTTCCCAAAGCAAAAGTTGGCACATCCACCAGGGACATAAACCTTCCCAATCAACATTCCTCCAGGGCTCCAGACGTGCACTCCATCTCCACATCCACTGTATACGTTCCCCTCTGTGTCGCATTTGATACCGTCAGGGATACCCACATCGGCAAAGGCGAACAGTCGCTTATTGGCGAGGAATGGAGCACCGTGGCGTGTTATAATGTCAAATGCATATCTGTGAAGAGTTGTCAATTGGACGTATTCATTTTACGGGCAAATGGTATACTTACATGGAGGCAGCCTTCACTGGAGAATAAATTCCTAGAGTATGCGTACAGCCAGCCATGCCTGCAGTGTCCGTAATGTACAGAGTCAGCTGGTCTGGAGAGAAACACAGTCCATTTGGTTTCATGAGGCTGTCATCCATCGCCCTAATATCTCCGGTTTCGGGATCGTATCGGTATGTCTGTGAGGGTAATTGTGGCAATGGTCGAATGCCCTGTTCATGCCCGTATGTTGGATCCGTAAACCAGATACCCCCGTCCTTGTGAATGATCACATCATTAACCGAATTGAATTGTCGTCCGTGATAATCACTTATGATCATTTCAGTCTGATACGGCTCCTCTGGTTTCATGTAGACCAGACCGCCAGACTCAGTCAGAGAGCCTTGCTCACAGAACAAGATGCCTTCCCGATAATTGACGCCGCCATTAGCTAAAACAATGCCCGACTCGATATTATCGACATGATAGCCTTTCGAATCGTTGTAAACTCTCGAAATCTGGACAAATTTCTTCCCAGCGTAGCGTATATGGTTGCTCGTGATGTATACTTCTCCGGTGGCAGGCATATACACACCTGCCTCGTGAGCAAATGGTTCAATTTGTTCTGCGATAACTTCGATCGTGGGGTTGCTGCCCAGTATCTGAGAGAAGCGTTCATCGTGAATGACAAAGCCTCCTTCTGGGAGACTGCCCTCGCCGAATGGTTCTCGGAAGTATTGTTTACGCATTAAAGCAAGCTCCTTGCGAGGATAGACGATGCAGAACTCCGAGAGAGACATTTTTGCTGTAGAGGTCTTTTTAGGTCACAAGTCAAAAATTTGGGGGAGCGAGCCGGGTTGAAGGTAAAGGTGGGGTGGGCCATGACCGACATATATATAGTTTTGTTAAGCGCGTCTCGTTTATCACGCAACCACCCGCAAAACGTCAGAACAAATTACACAAAGCTATGTGTAAAGTGGATAATAATATATGCGCCTGTTTTCCCCTTATTGAATCTCTTGTCAAATCTTTTTTAATGGTTATTAAACATGATATTATAGGACAATGGAAAGTGTTGTTGCCGTTGATAATTATAGTATATGAATCTTGTAGTTAACCCATATTGTCATTCATTTATAACCAATTTATTACATGAGTTCGGAGCCACGATCATTATCCAAATTATCCTACACAATATGGACTGTTTGCATTGACATATTTGTTTCATTATACTCGTACAATGGTATTAACAAACTGTGTATCCACCATCAACCTTTATCTCTTGCCCAGTGATATACCTCGACGCATCAGAAGACAAGAACGCAACGGTTCCCATGAGTTCTTCTGGTGCTCCCATCTTGCCTTGTGGGATTTTCGATTCCCATTCTGCTTTCAATCCAGGGTTGTCGACAAGAATTTGAGCGTCCCTAAGGCGGAGTCAGCGTCGGGGAGAATGCTGAATAAAAGAATATGATATTGACTCACATGGCAATTTCAGTAAGCATGTACCCTGGGCTTAGACAATTCACGCGGATATCCTTATTCGCCCACTCGACCGCTAAACTTGCAGCCAAATGCCTGACGGCCGCCTTGCTTGCATTGTACAAGGCCTGTGGCTGGGGCACATTCACAATGCTGCCAGAGATACTTCCGATAAACACCATGTTTCCGGATATTTGACACTCCATCATATGCTTTGCCACGCCTGTTGCGAAATAGTAGGTACCTTCGACATTTACACCCAACATCCGCTTGACCCGTTCTGGCTGAAAATCAATGGCGTCACAATTCTCACAGAAGCCTGCGCAAGTTACCAGATTTGTGATCTGGGAGTGTTGCCCAAGGATTTCGGCAATGGCAGAGTCGACATCGGATTTCGCGGAGACATCAGCATAGTGTGCTGTTACTTTGGGAATCCTTTGCGGACACCTGTTAGAGTAGGAGATATTCGGAGGAAGCGGAGGGCTAACTTTTGATTGGGGTATGTCTCTGAAAACAATCTCGCAATGGCTATCGCTTGCTTTTTTGCCTCATCTTCTGTTCATGAATTAGTACAGTTGTATATAGCCATAGAGGGTAGATTTCAACTTGCTGTTTATATCAACAATTGCTAAATCAGCTCCGCTCAAAACTAACGCCTTGCTCATTGCGAGGCCAAGTCCTCTTGCTCCGCCAGTAATTACTGCCGTCTTTCCTGTGACGGAGAAGAAAGGCAATGTTGGATTGAATGCTGGCGTAGTAGTGCCTGCATTCTCTCGACCATTCTTAGACATTATTCCCGCTTTGGTTGATCCGTCTACTTGAGATATTTGCTGGAGCTTTGTGTAATTTTGGAAGGTTCTTATCGGAGTCAGACTCGTACGCGCAAGGTTTACCCGCGGCCAACAGCGTAAAGCTATCCTTGTGGTCGAAAAGGTTCGTAGGGAAGGCATGGTGTAAGAAATATTTGGAGAAGTTTACAGTACCATAAACATAAGTTAAAGCAGGTACATGGAATCACAAAAACTTCGTCATATCGTCGAGTCGTCAGTAGTTCATGGCCATGCGGGGTGAACAAGCAAGACAAAAGTGACCCACAGGAACGCACTAGCTCTGTCCTCGAGACGAGGCACAATCTTGGTCGGGGTGCGGGGAAGGCTAAACTAGAGAAGGCCCTGGAAACGAACCCGCTATCGACAAAAGGCGGGGATCAACCATATCTCGGAAGTTAGTTGGCAACCATCTATCCAACACCACTCCATACAGAATGGACGTAAAAGGGAGTAGAGCACGCCTGCATATATCCTCGTTCCGACACTTCTTCATTCCAGTGTGGATATCCACGTGGAGCTATGGACACAACACGGCGTCTCGCGAGTGAGGCACCACCTCGAAAGAAACGAAAAACCCGCGGACGTGGGCTCCGCAAATCCACAGGATGGTAATTAACCCTTTGTTTCCGAGCATCGACAGTTTATCCCAAGCTGACATGAATGAACCAGTATAACCTGTAAACGACGTCACTTGAAGTGCGATGAAGCTACCCCAGACTGTGGACCTTGCTCAAAGAGCCGACAAGTCTGTCTCTATGCAGCCTCTACTCAGATGCAAGGCTCCCTTCAAACGGGACAAGATAGTGCAGATGCAGATGCTCACAGCCCCTCTACCTCGCAATGGCATTCTGGATACCGGGATCCTGATCGTGAGCAAGCTGCAAGCGGTTTGTTGCGATTAACCGCCGAGGCTGCAGCGGCCTCCTCGTCGTTGCCAGTAGATGCAATATCCCCACCAAACGACACGCCGTACTTACAACCTTCTGTTCAAGAGCAATTTGAAACAGATACGGAAATAGCACTCACTCCTCCGGATGCTGCTTTCTATAGATGGTTTAACCTTCTTGCTAGTGATCTCACTTCAGAGAAGGCGGGTGGAACACGCCTTTGGACTTCTTTGACAGGTGTACCAGAGACAAGTGCGCCAGAGACGAGCGCAGTAGATACAATCGATAGTTTACATTTGCCGGCATCTTCACACCAAACATCTACAGATAGTCTCTTAGTTCAGGATGTTTCTCTCCTGGCATCCCCTGCTCCGAATGTATCCGCATCTTTCTCATCGAGAGCACCGTATATCAAACCGCTAGATCAAGATGCATGGCAAGGGTCAGAGCCGGCAAAGTTATCAGATCAGGAACATGATCTTTTCGAGAATTTCGTGACTAAACTAAGTGCTTGGGTGAGTCTATCTCTGATTTGTCACCCATTGCATAGACTGACGATTGCTATTCAGATCGATCTTTATGACCCAATAAGGAGTTTCGCTATTTTAGTACCACACCTGGCAGTAAGTGGATGCCTTTGAGACAGGCTAAGAGACATGCCTCTCTGTCTCACTCACTAACGAACCTTAGATGCATGATGCCGGCTTGATGAATGCCATCTTGGCACTATCGGCGCGGCAACTATCAATAAATATCAATGCCACAGAGGAGCAACGAGACCGCAATATTGGATTGCAATACTACTACGAGACCCTACATTACGTGCAACAAGCTATGCATTACGATACATACACCGTTAGCCGCGAGCTCTTAGCAACAGCACTTATAATTTCTACGTATGAAATGCTGGATGATTTTCGCAGTGGCTGGGAGCGACATTTGAAGGGTGTCTTCTGGATTCAGAGGAGTCAAGTCATCCACGGAGATTCAGGAGGGCTGCAGCAAGCAATATGGTGGGCGTGGCTGCGTCAGGATATATGGGCAGCCTTCCGCGAGCGGCGCAAGACTTTGAGTTTCTGGACTCCAGCAAGGCCCTATACTGCTATGACGTCTTACGAAGTGGCTACCCGCATTTTATGGATATTCGCAAAGGTTGTCGACTACTGCTCGGAAGAAGCAATCCAAGCTGGCGAAGGAAATCTGCAATTGAGAATAGACAAAGCAGGAAGCATATTCGAAATGCTGGATGAGTGGCAGAATAATCTTTCGGTTGAGTTCGCCCCTTTAGCTGGGAGGAAGGGGAACCCATCGGATGTCTTCGAACCTATCTGGATACATCCTCCAGCGTTCGGTAAGCTACTCGATTTGATCAATATATATCCGCTGACCTGTATCAAAGGCAATTCTATCCAAGTCCATTCTGCTGCTCGTATACTTATCCTCCTCCATAAACCTTCTCTAAAAGGTATGCGAGAATACATGGCAAATCAGAAGCTATTAGCAAAGGCCGCCGATACCGTTTGTGGGATTGCCATGACTTTAACGGATGCTGCCTCGAGCTTGGTGTCGTCTCAGTGCTTGTACATTGGTATGTTGAACTTATTTTTAGACAAGTTGCGTATGCTAAAATCAGTGATAGCTGGATTATGTATTCAAGATTCTCGGCAAAGGGAGGCCGTAATATCTCTCATCGATGTCTGCCACCGAAGGACGGGTTGGCCGACTCGGTCTCTAAGTCATGATCTCAGAGAAGAATGGCAGCAGTCAGATGTGGAATGATTTGGCTTTTTCTGAACATTAAAGGTTCCAAGTATGCACGCTTATGAATTATGAGTTACGAATTGTAAAGATGAGCATAATCTATAACTTAGCCTATCATGTATAACAAATATAATTTATCTGGGATGAAGTAATTAGCCATTCTTTCTTCCCGTGACCTTTTCCGAGACACTTAAACGCTCCTGGGACAGAAATGAAGCCTTATATTCCCCTTGATTATCTGTAACGTATTTCACATAACGTATTTCACATGCGTGTGACACACACAAGCGAGTGACGCACTGAATTCCTTACCAAAAATTAAGTATTCTAGAAGGAAATATCTCAACAACAGCTTAATGAAATATTTTAAAAATAGAGATCTAGTCCTTCTTATACATTTAGATTCTTTTTCTATTAAATTTAAAGTAAATAGTTAAGTGGTTGTTTAGGTATAAGGGCTTAGGTTAAATTTGAGTGCTAAGAATTACTATCTAAAGAACTACTTTATAGTATTATTTCAAAACTCTTAAGATAGAAATTCAATTGTATATAAAAGACTAGTTATACATTTTTGAGGTAACGTATTTCACGTACGAGTGGGCCACACGGACGAGTGGGCCACGAAAACACCAAAATTGACTATTACTGCCTACTACTACACCACCACCCTACATAATGACCCTTAATCAATTGTAATTGAATCCTCGCGCCTCTTGCACGTACGAGCATTATGGCCTATAATACCACATGTGCCACATCGTCGCTGTCGGCCTGTAGAGCCTACCTGCCGACTACTCTCACTTGCCACCTCCGTACGGAGTTGAGCATCAACCTCAGCACTCTGAAGTATATCCTCTCCCTCTCGTACGGAGAGGCTTCCCCCTTACATTATACGCCTCTTGCGCTTCCTTTCCCTCCTCTTTTTCTGTTCATTTGCTGCTTGTAGAGCCTTAACCTCTGCCTTTAGTAGAATAGCAGAATGCATCATCATTTCCGCCCCTTTAACAAGGCAGCTAACAGCATTATTAATTAAGGTAGGAGAGCTGTTTTAATGTTGTACGATGCGGTTCTTAATGTGCTCTGTTTGAAAGTTAAGCTCCCTTATAGTTTGAGGGGTCTTTGAAGTCTAATTATCGCTCTCAACTACAGGAGGAGTTAGAGTTCTCAAGTGTAGATTCAAGTGAGAGAGGACACTCTGTGGCTCATACGGAACTAGCCCTGTAGCTCGGAATCCGCTTTTAATGTTCTGCTCTATAAATGTAGCTTTAAATGCTTCTTTAAATGCAGAGAGGAACTTAAGCTTTGTAATATGATTTAGCTGGTTCTGTACGAAGGTTTCAATCTGCTTTCCGTACGAAAGCTTTAGTGGTGCAAAGCAGCTTACATCAAGAGGCTAAAGAATGTGCGACGAGTGTGGTGGCATACAGAGGGTAATTATCTTCCGTTCTATGCAGTAGTGTTGAAATTGAGCAGAGATGTGGCTCTCATGTCCATTAAGAATAAGAAGGCGATAGGTTCCGACCGTACGAGCATTTGTATGTCGATCGAAGTGTTGAATCCACTTGTACCTAATTGAATTTGAAGTCCACCCATTCTCACTAAGCGTAATTACCTAATCGTCTGGTAATCCTAAGTCTTCGTACTAAGCTGAGAGGTGATTCTGCGCCTTAAAAATAATAAATGGCGGGAGTGCCTATCCGTACGAATTAACACCTTAAATAATTAACACCCACTCTCTATTTCCAGGCTGTATAGTCTTTGGACAACTCTTTGCTTCTGAGCTTGTAACCACCTTAGCAGTAGCAATAACTCCCATTGCAAAACCTGCTTCATCAAAGTTGTAGATATCCTGCTCTAAGATTCCATATTTTGCAACTGTGTTTCGTACGAGGGCGAACCACCCTTTAATTAACTTAGGATCTTCGCATTTTGCCCTTTTGTAATCGTACTTCCGACTAAACTTTGCTTTGAGTTCCATACGACGCTTAATGAAGGTAGTAGTCCAGTTTATCCTAACAGGGCTTGCGCCTCGTTCGGAGAGTAGAAGGTCTGCCATTTCTTGCACATCTTGTGGCTAGGGCGGAAATCCACGTGAATCTAGGTCAAGGATGTACTGAACAAGAGCTGACTCCTCGTACGGAGTCAACTTCTGTAAGTTAGGAGTAGAGTTGCGTCGGGAAGTCATTCCATTCATTCTTCTGCTAAGGGTCATCCGTGGTACATCGTACAACAATGCAGCAGCTCGGACACTTTTAAATTGATGTTCCTTTAGTGCCTGAATAGCTAGAAGTAATCTATCCTCTTGATTAGAGGATTGGGCTTATGTTGGTTGTGGCATTGTTAACGGTAATCTAGTTGACGCGTTTTGGTGTTTTCGTGGCCCACTCGTCCGTGTGGCCCACTCGTACGTGAAATACGTTATATAATAAGGCTGTTGTTGAGATATTTCCTTCTAGAATACTTAATTTTTAGTGAGGAATTCAGTGCGTCACTCGCTTGTGTGCGTCACTCGCATATGAAATACGTTACGAGCTAGTCACACAAGCGAGCTGGTTACGAAAACACCAAAATCTGACTATTCCTACTACTATAACCACACCACCCTACATAATAATCCTATTCAATCGTAATTGAATCCTCGTGCCTCTTGCACGTACGGGAATTATAGCCCATAATACCACATAAGCTGTAGCGCTTCTGTCGGCCCTTAGAGCCCACCTGCCAACTACCCTCACTTGCCACCTCCGTACGGACCTAAGCATCAACTTTAGCACTCTAAAGGATATCCTCTCTATCCTGTACGGAGAGGCTCCCCCCTTGCATTATACGTCTCTTACACTTCCTTTCCCTCCTCTTTTTCTATTCATTTGCTGCTTATAGATGTTACAGCAGAACAGGAAGG